>JBBPDA010096514.1:0-11587 GCA_037974385.1 Arnoldichthys spilopterus
TATACTGTATATATAATATACCTAAATTTGCAAATTGTCAATCTCCAAAAACAGTAAGTTTACAGGAGAAGCAAAAATGTTGCTCACTTTAAAGGTTTAAAGAACATTTTAGAACAGAGGAACTTCTAGGGATCACTCTTCTTTGCAGAATTGCTTTATGTCCCTTGTATTGGTTTGTTTTTCGAGAAATTCCTTTTTACAGCAGTTTGTGTACATAAAACAGCAACAACAATAGAAACCCTAACAGGTGAATAACAATGACAATCTTGTTACAGTGGCTCTTGTCAGGGTGTGAGATGTTCAAACCAGAAAAGATGGAACACTGTGTAAAATGCAATTAAAAATATAATTTGTGATTCCATTCTATTGAACCTCTATTTAACCGACAAAAGATGAAAAAATGTCAGATGCTTTCATTGATCAACTTAAATGTATTTTATCACCTTTATTTTTAACTACACTGTATAATCATTTGGGAACTGACGAGCCTAACTGTTGCAGTTCTGCCAAAGAAACTTTAGCTCATTCTTGCTTGATACGAGACTTCAGCTGATCAACATTCTCTAGTGGCCGTTGTCTGATTCTCCTCTTTATGAAGCTCCATACATTTTCTGCAGAAGACAGATCAGGACCTCTGGCAGGTGAGTGAAGCAAACACACTGTGTCTATGAAGCCACACCATTGTAGCCCGTGCAGAATGTGCACCACCATAGTTTTGACTCCATGAGAAAAGCAGCTTTTGTCTCTCTAAAATCCCAGTAAACACTTTTGTATCAATGGGACCTTCACACACAAGTCACTAATGTTGTGGGAACTGATGCCCCCCATAACCCATAAAATGATGAAAACAAACCAAACCAAGTTTTTGTAAACAAGGCCATTATTCCGGCAAAAAAAAGGGCACTGTGGCCAAATGGGCAGGTGCTTAAGCAACTAAAGCCCCCCTCGCGCACGTGCCTGGTAATGAGCCAGAAGTTTACTCAAGTGTAGACCCAGATATGAGGTCTTAGAGTTTAAGGGATTAACTGGAAACCTTGTTTGATGCAAATGGAGGCTTCTTTTGAAAGCTTAGCCACAGTGATGTGATGTGCAATCTAATGCGCAGCCAATACTTGGAGACACAAGCGGGACAGACGCTGTCACTGGCTCCGTTTCGCTCGGCTTGTTTGTTTTCGAATGCTGGGCTTGGGGGCTGACGCAGCAGCTTTCCATCTCTGCTGTGTGCTCTATAAAAGTCTGGGACAATGGGGTTGTATTTTCAGGAGTGGGTCTGTGTTCCAATTCCAGAAAAGGAAGGCACTCTCAGACTTCCCCTACACACTGTAGGTAATCCCTTCCATCTTGCAGGGAATCTCAAAATGGTCTGTAGCTGTAAATGTACAGTATGTCCATGTACAGTATCGGCCCATTGTCCTGCTTCTCTAGGGATCTCAGATCTGCTAAGACTCTGTTGAATGTAGTGATATGTTATATTGTGCTACAGTTGTTCTCTCCAAATACTTTCAAGCCCAGTTTTATCTTCTTGCCTCGGTTTGTGTGACTTGGAGGTCAAAGGTGACTGCCAATTTTCTTATGTTAGCTCACAGATGGCTAGCTAGGATCACACTTTTATTGACATTTTTTATAAAATCTCCTCAAAGTCATTTAATAATAAAAAACACACTCAAATACCTCTTATCCACCAAAGTCGAAATCTTGAACAGGTGCCATGGATTTAAAAAAAAAAAAATGACTGGTGCTAGTACCAAAAAGCCATCATCACTCCACAATACCGCTGGTCCTAAAGTTAGAGCCGTTGATGTCAGTGGCTATAGGAGAGGCAATTGCAGGAGATTGGTCAGTATTTACTATGTATACACACAAAGCAAATCGAAGCCTTCTGTCCACCATGTTTCTCCTAAACTTCCGCTTCTACACAAGTATTGGTTCTCAGATCTGTTGAAATGTGGGCTAGTTCTCAAAAGGCACCAAGCCAGAACTGGCTCTGCACCAGTACCAGCATCATCACCAGCAACAGTATCAACACCAACACCAAGAACAGCACTAGCATCAGAACCAGCTCCAGTTCCAGATCCAGCACGAGCTCCAGCATCAGCTCAAGCATCATCAGCATCAGGACCAGCTCCAGCATCAGCTCAAGCATCATCAGCATCAGCACCAGCTCCAGCATCAGCTCAAGCATCATCAGCATCAGGAGCAGCTCCAGCATCAGCTCAAGCATCATCAGCATCAGCACCAGCTCCAGCATCAGCTCAAGCATCATCAGCATCAGAACCAGCTCCAGTTCCAGATCCAGCTCCAACTCCAGCACCAGTACCAGCACCATCAGGTCCTGCTCCAGTACCAGCTTCAGCTTCAGCTCCAGCACCAGCATCATCAGCATCAGCACCAGCTCCAGCATCAGCTCAAGCATCATCAGCATCAGGACCAGCTCCAGCATCAGCTCAAGCATCAGCACCAACATAAGTACTAGTACCAGCACCAGCACCAGTACTCACACCAGCACTGCCCAGTGGAAAACCACAGACACTGCCTGCACAATCATTGGAGTGTTCAGGGCTACATTTCACTACATGTTGTACTAGTATAACTGTGACAAACACCTTGAATCCTGAATTTTGAAAAGAGGTGTAAGTCTTTGGTGTGAGTATTTTCTCATTAGGTTAAATGTAATTTTTGCAAAGTTTGTCCAACCTTACAACAGTAGCTAAAAAGAACACATGTGAAGGTGGAGCATGAGCAGGTCATCTGTGTAGGAGGAGTTGTGATGGTCTCGTGAGTGTATATGCAACCCATTCTACCATGGCTGATGACAGGCCTGCACCAGCATACTCATTGTTTGGCACTGTGTTCATTGTGATGCTGGCTATCCCGAGGGTTTTCTTCTCTCTGGGCCATGTGGAAAGGTGCTGATCATTTCCACCACACTGCTACCCATGGTGGCCACCACGTTTGGCTCCATCATAGCCTACCATTTTTCTGTGCCAAACAGATGGAGCACACGCTGCACCAATTGGAAACAGAGCTCGGGGAGGGCCGGCAGGGTGGCTGAAATGCCGAAATCTAAAAATCACATTTAGATCAAGCTGAGTCGCCACAAAAATTGAGGAATTCTGGTATTTCTGACCTAATTGGGCCCTGAATGAAACTTTTGAAAGGCACATGCTGTTCTAATGGAGGACATGCTAACTTTAGTTTATCTCAGATGTATCTGTACAGAGTTTTTTCAGTTCTAACTGCAGAACAATCTTGGTTCTGCATGCCACTGAAATTGTGTCTTTACTCTTCACTCTTGCTGAAAGTAAATGTGTTATGTTTCCCTAAAAAGAGGTCAAAGTTCAGCATAAATTTTTAACTTTTACCAAAATTCACTTTAGTTCACTTTTCAGAGAAAACCACGTATCTCCATTTGTTTTTCGATTTTTGGTTTTCTACATCAACACATCAGCAGCTGGCCTTTGCATTGCGTGAAACGTTCATGATGGACCGACCAATAGAAATGCTCCAAAATCACTTGATTTCTTGATTCATCCTGATGCCCTACTTCTGGTTGAAGTTCTTTCTGCTGGAACCCACTCATTTCTGCTGAGAAGAACCCATACGGACAGTCCTAAGCTTCACTTACTCCATCATTAGTCATCATGGCCCACCTGTACACTAGTTACTGCTGCCCCTCTTGTACCTTCAACCAAATCACCTGATCACCTGTCCCAGTTTAGTTCAGTGACCACTGACCATCTCCATGTGCTTCATGTGCTTCATAGGCATGTGCTAGATATGTTTCCTTTTCTTTTGGCTGTTATTCCCATCCAGTGTCGACCAGAGGAAGATAGGTTCCCCTTCAGAGCCTTTGTTACTACAAGGGTTTTGTCATGAACTTGGGGTTTCTGACAGCAAGTGCAGGAAGGAACCCCAAGTTCATGACAGGTTTCTTCTTCCAGCTTAGCAGGCAGTGGCGGCCTAGTGTTTAGGACCTTGTCCTTGTGACCTGAACGTCGCAGGTTCAAGTCCTGGCCTGGACACCACTGAGGTTTCCTTGAGCAAGGTACCTTGTTGCTACACTGCTCTCTGGGCATTGTTGATAGCTGCCCGCTGCTCCACGTGTGCATGTGTGATGGGTCAATTGCAGAGTCACAGTTAGAGAATTTTTCCTCGGCTTTGCTGCCTCTGGTTCGCTCATTCGTTTTCAAGGAGTTTGTCACTTCTAAGTCCTAGTGAGGTGTGTTGCTGTTCATGTACACTTCCTTTGCTTGTTCATGCGTGCTTCCTAACGCACAAATCCTTGCACTTTTAGGGCTTAAGGTGTCAATTAACTGACCATCTCTCTTCCTCGCTCACAGGAAGCAACTACAACTTCATTAGCCATCAGATCTCAACAAGCTCAGGCAGGTCTGTGTGTGCAGCGACGGAAAGGCTGGGCAAAGTTGATTAATTTCGCAATTAAGAAGCAAATAAACAAACGTTAACCCATGTCAATATGTTTTAAAGCAAGTATTGAAGAGAGGAGGCTCTTGTTTTGGCTAACAAAGATAACTTCATCCAACCTTGGGCTCACTCCATTGCCTTTCATTTTAAATGGAGCTGGTCTGACAATGGAGGCTGTGTTTATCTTAATTGAAAGGTAAAATGTGTTTTTCCCCACAAATAAAGGCCCACAGTGCTGTGAGCTTGCTTTAATATCACCCTGTGTGTGTGTGTGTGTGTGTGGCAAGTGGCGCCTGAGATGCAAATGACCTCCTCATATTCATTCAAACGGCAGCTCTGAAAGAGACAGACAACCGGTGATAAAATTGTATTCAGTAATAATCGACAGACGCCTGGCGACTGCGTCAACATTGATTTAGGCCCATATATTTTCGTCTCTCTCGATTCTCCCTCATCGCACTCCGCATAAACACACATGGTCCACATGGGTGGACACACAGAGCTCAACCGTATGGCACAACTCTGACGTTTTCTTGCAGTTATGCAATCAATCAGGGGGAAACAGTGGCCTAACGGTTAGACCAAAAGGTTGCTGTTTTGATTCCCTGATCGGGATCTGAAGTCATAGCGGCCCAATTGTACACTAGGAACTGCTGCCCCTTGTCTCCTACAACCAGATCATCCATCATTGGGCCCCCAAATAAATATTCCCAGACTAGTTCAGCTACCAGATACGTTAGGCTAGATATGTTGCTCCAAGCTATAGGATTTTAGCTGATGCTATGTCTTTCAGCTAGTGGTGTGACTCGATTAAAAGAATATATCAACAATATGTGCAGTGATTTAGTGTAATTAGAATTAATAACGGAAGTCCAATGATCCCCAGTAAGAGCCACAAAGTCTGCTTTCTGTAATGCATCTAATTTTGGTTGCTTTTCAATGTCATTGTAATGGAAAGGGGCAATGCCCCTTTGGGACATACGGGGGAGTTGTCTCCATTAGGTGGCCAAGGCTGGTAGCCCCAAGACTCAGACCTTGCCCTAAGTGGGAGCAGGTGCTGCTAGTTAAGAGGCTGAGGCCCGGGGTTACTTAAGCTTGGGCAACCAGATGGAGGGCGCAAAGCCAACTAGTCACTTGCCAGAGCTAAAGCTGAGCGTTTACTTGCGTTTTGGATTTTCTGTTAAAGGACTTTGGAACTGTTTTCTGACCACGTCTTTGGATTGCCCCGTTTGGTTCCGGTTGCCTGCCTGTTTTAAAATAAAACAGTATTTTGACCAGCACTTGTGTCCTGCATCATCTCCAGTTCCTGACAGTCATAAAGCTGTTGAATTTTACTTGAAATAGTCTTTTGGCACTTGGAAAGTTGGATCACCTGACGCTAACTGTAGCACATTTTCTAACCCCCTATCTTCTGCCACTGATAGTGGTCTACAGTCTAGAGCAATCCATTCTGCAAGAGAGTTTGTAAGTTTGACCAATGTTGACTTACTAATTTTGGTTCTGAAGTCAGTAATTTCATCAAGTTTTGGCTGCCAACACCTTTTGTTGGTACTCAAACTCGTACTGTTAGCTCTAACAGCTACCACAGTTTCTGTGCTCGCTGCAACATGGTTTGTATTTAGATGGTACCGTAAGGTTGTCAAAACCACGCTTTTATCAAGGCTTCTGTCTGGGAATCTTTTGAAATGAAATTTGCCACAGATCAGTCTTAGCAACGCGCTTTCTTCAGCTTCTTCCATTTTTGTAGCTCTGATGTGTGCATCAGTGTAATTAATGTACCAGGAAATCGTGCATTGACAAAAGTTCCCCTTTGCTTGGAATGCAAAGTGTGATTAAATGAATTTTTTTTTTTATGTGTTATTTTTTTTTCAAATTAATTAATCGCAATTAACAGGTTAAATTCCCACCCCTACTTTTAACTGAACATTTTTAATGGTTGTTATTTCTATCCGGTGTGGACCAGAGGAGGATTCACCTATTAGTTCGTGCTCAAACAGGGAGACTTTCATACGCCCTTCAACAAAGGTTGGGGTGAGAATATAATCTGGACACAGCGGTGACAACCACGTGTAAAAGAAAAGGATGTCCCATGAGAGAAAAAAACACTCATTAAGGAGTTGAGCATGAGGGGAACAAAACAAGCCACTCTGGCTCCAAGCACAAACCTGCTCTTGCACTTTTTAAATTTTCTCTTAATTTCATTTTTGTTCTCTTAATTTATTTCAAATTCTATTTTACTTTTCCCTGTAAAGCTCATTGAGCAACCTCTGTGTATGGTAATTTGCTATATAAATAATGCCTCACTTGCCTTGCCTTGCCTCACCACTAGGAATGGAAAGTCACAGGTTTAAGTCTCGGCCCGGGCACCATTGAGGTGATGAGATCTCAACCACTTTGACGAGTGATGTTCTAGACGACGAGTCAAAGGATCTTCAGATCTGCAGGTCTTGTGGAGTGTTCCAGGTGTGCAGTACCTACCAAAAGGGATCAAAGAAGGACAAGATGGTCATGGGCTACCAAGACTCACTGATGCATGTCGGGAGTGAAGGCTAGTCTGTCTGGTCGGATCCCACAGAAGAGCTACTGTGGTGTAAAAAGTGATGCTGCCTCTGATAGAAAGGGGTCAGAACACACAGTGCACCACAGTCAGAGCTGTTTCAGCAGCAGGAGGGACACACTCAGTATTAGGCAGGTGAAAAATGACAAAACGTGAAAATAATCCCCAAATCGTTCAGCCCTAAATCGGAGGAGGGCTCACACAAGCCTTGGTGTCACCTGTGCTGCAACTCAGGGAGGCATTTCCGATAAAGTGGCCAGGTAGGGCACGAAAAATATATAATCCAATTGTCTTACAGCTTTTATCTACTACTGCTCTTATTTCATTGAGCCGTGTGACCCTTTAAGAAGGTCTACCCTCAACTTTTGCAACACGTCAGCCTCGCTCGAGACGGGGAGAACGAGTGAGTGACGTGCCGTCTCACCCAATGACCCATGCAGAATCAAATAATAGAAGAGCGCAGAGTTGTTTTTGCAGCCGGGATGACAAAGCAGTTTGTGCTGGAGAGAGAGAGAGAGAGAGAGAGAGAGAGCGAGAGAGAGAGAGACGGAGAGAGAGAGGGAGGGGAGGGCAATCTGTTCTGCGTATCCAGAAAGTGAACCGTGCTGTCAATTAGTCGAGCAGTATCCAGATGTTCAACTCCCTTTGTTAAGTTTGATTGATATCTCCCTATCGCGCGCTCCTCTGAAAACGTTCCCCCGGCCTCCTCCAGGCACGTCAGCTCCGTCAGCACATATTGTTTACAAGTCAACAGCCCGTTCCATGGGTGACGGCGCGTTAGCATGCTTTGTTTAATGTGGACACGCACGGTTGGGTGTCGTGTCGCTTCGAGAACGCCGTTCCTCTCTCATTACTTCACTCAGGCTGCTCGGTCAGGCTCCCCTGCGTGCGAGCGTAATTTCAAACTCACCCGGGGCTTCTCATCCCATCTCTCAGTGGTGTGCAGTGACACGCTCTCACCTTGGCGCTCACCTTGCTAGCACAGCAAGGTTGCTTTTTTGGCAACGGGAAAGGAATCACACATACATACATATATACGTAGATCAACAAAGAGACCTGTATACATGAAGCTCCACGTGTCTCTGAGTGTTTCTTTGGAATGCTGATGATGGTAAGACAGCAACTCTGAACAAAATCACTCTGGGGGACTATTTTGTCCCACAACGTCCTGCATGTATCCCTCCACCATGAATAGGTTTGGTTTTAAGCCCAAAAGCTTCTCCAGACACTGGTAAAAAAAAATGTCTCTTGCATTTCATATCTGTGAGGAGCTTACAGAGGAACCAGACGTTCCATTCATTACCACTTTGACCTGTTAAGTTTCTATAGAATGTAGTATTTATGCTATACACACCAATCAGCCATAATATTAACACCACTCAATAACATTGACTCTCTACTTATTTCATTACAATACCTCTGGGTGGGACACATTAGGCAGCAAGTGAACAGTCAGTTTTTGAAGTCTATGTGCTGGAAGCAGGAGCATAAGGATCTGAACCATTTTGACAAGGGTCTTCTTGTGATGTTCTAGAAGACTAAGTCAGAGCATCTCCAGAATGGCAGGACTTGTGGAGTGTTCCAGGTGTTCAGTAGTTAGTGCTTACCAGAAGTGATCCAAGGCATGACGACTGGTGGGTCATGGGCACCCAAGGCTCACTGATACATGTAGGGAGTGAAAGTCAGCACAGAAAAGCTACTGTGGTTTAAAAATTGATGCTGACTCTGATAGAAAGTGATCAGAAGACACAGTGCACCACAGTCAGAGCTGTTTCAGCAGCACTCTTAGGCAGGTGGTGCTAATATTGTGGCTGATCATTGTCCCCACTACACGCACGACCAACAACAGTCAGTGACTGGGTATTGTGCATGTCATTGTTTGCCTGGGTTTAGTTGCCGGTTTGAATTTCCCTGTCGTACCTGTTGCTGGGGATGGGGGAAGGGTTGGTGGTGGGGTGGTGATATATTTGTTGGGGTGGGGGGTGTATTTGTCTACTTTGGGGTCTTTGAGGGGGGATCGTGGTGAACGACCAAGTGGTGGGGAAACTTTTTACCAGTCTTTCAAATATCAGTGAGGATAAAATGGCCCTCGATGTAAATGTAGGGGGGCGTGTCCCCAGTTGAAACGGCTCCCACATTTCACATTAAGTGGCAACTACTTGACAGGCAGTAGTCTCATCACACAAAAAGGACTCTTTGGAGTGGTAACCCCTCCTCCTCTGAGAAACACAACGCTGCCATGTTACAAAAATACTGCTTGCAGTTACACATTTCCACCAGAGGGGTCTCCAAACATCCCCAAATACATGCAGCACTGCTTTATATGAAGAAATGAATATTGTAAAGTATTTCAGGGCTCAGGAAGATGCTTAGACACAGAAATAACCCCCCCCCCCCCCCCAAGGATGTGCAGCTATAAAAGCATCAGTTTGTTCATCTCAATTTCACCCGTATCGGGCACAAAGTTAACACACACCTTTCAGGCTCTTTCCGGAAAAGCACAGACAATCCAATAGCCTGTGGAGAGCAAGTAACAGGATGCGAAGCAGATAATGGTGAAGGCCTGGACGTGGCACGATTCTCTGGGGGCTTCGTCTGAGCAACGAGAGGCATGTTTTAGATACAGGCAGTAAAGAATCGTGGCATGGTGTCCTGGCACTGGCTGACCAGCTCTAATACCTGCCTACGGCCAGCACAGTCATCCTCCGTCCCCTGGGGAGGAACAATGTGGGAGAGACAGAGAAAGAGGGGGGTGAGAGAAGCACAGAGGCTTAGGGAACATAAAGGTGGAGGAAGGAGCAAGCAAATATTATTGGCTGCTCAACATCCACCGAACCCCAAGGTGGTGCTGTACCATAAACAGTTCGCCTTCAATCAAACGTGCGCACTCACAGATGAATGAGTGTCACACTGAGATGATTTACGCTCATAAGGGCTTCATTTGTTTGAATGAAAAACGGTGTAACGCGTCACGTATGGGGTTCAAACCCAGGTCATCGCCTGGTTCCTCTAATTTCTGCCAGTCTCCGCTCTCTCTCTCTTTCTCTCTCTCTCTCTCTCTCTCTCTCTCTCTCTCTCTCTCTCGCCCGCTCTCTCTCTCGGTGGAGTTCCTTTCATTTGCTTAGTTTATTCCTCACAAGCGTTCCGGACTGGTTTACGGCCTGATTGACACATCTAATGGAATAACTCTGGGTTACGCTGGGTTAAGGGAGCTTTCCTCTGATGGAGTGTCGCACATCTATCAACGTCTCCATGAAGATGTCAACACTTGACATTTATAAATGCCATCAAAATTTCGTCACGCGTAAGCAAGAGCGATCGAGTTCTGTGCTCTGTTTTGCTCAGGAAACGTGTCGAACCCGGACGCAGAAGGTTGAATGTTTATGCATCTGTAAACACACTTTTTGTACAGCCCTGTTTAGCATTAGCATTTACACCAAACGTGGCACCTGCCAGAGGTTAAGGCAGCAAGAACAGTCAGTTCTTGAAAGCGATGTGCTAGAAGCAGGAGCTTAAGTATCCGAGGGCCCTATTGTGATGTTCGACATGACTGAGTCCGACCATCTCCAAAACGGCAGGTCTTGTGGAGTGTTCCAGAGTTGCAGTAGTTAGTAGTGACCAAAACTGATCTAACTGCTGAATCTGAGACAGGGCCATGAGCGTCCAAGGCTCACTGATGCATATGGGGAGTCAAGGCCATCATGTGCACTGCAGTCAAAGTTGTTTCAGCAGCATGAGGGGGGCCTGCTCAATATTAGCCAGGTGGTGTTAATGTAATGGCTGATCTGGGTGTTTTAGCTGTCTTTGCGGGGGTCATTGGCATTCTGGGCATTTGAATATTGGTGAGGGTGTTTAACCCCCAAGATATACTGTAACTATGGCCTTGATTGACACCTGCAGTGATAGCTGTCCCGAATGGTCCCCATGATGTCGTAGAGAAATGTAGGTTGTCAGGAACAAAACGTGACTAAAGCTGCTAAAAATGGTGTTTCATTAGCATTGCATTTAGACATCTAAGCAACATGGGCATTATTTATAGAGTCATTGGGAACTAGATGTTCCCAAATGTCCCCAACGTCTTGTAGAGACATTTTGCTGGTCACAGGATCGTAGCAAATGCGGAACAAAGTGTGACTAGGCCCTGCTCAGAATCATTACCATCACTTTCAGCAGGACCTTTAAAAAGCTTAGGGACTATTTCCAAAGTCATTGATTATGAGCAAAATGTCCCTGCAACCCGTCGTAGACCTGTAGGGATGTTTTGTTACCTGTGTATTTATAAATAGACCCTTGTTTTCCTGTGTGATTTGCAAAGTCTTGCTTGTGCTACCTCATGTGTCCTGTGAGGACCAGCAAAATGTCCCCACGACACTGTGGCTCCATTTGGAGGCACAAAAGTCTGCAAATGGTAGCGGGGACATTCTGCGGGTCTCCATAAGGACTTTTAAAAGTCAAAACATTAGCTTCTGCTTACTGAGAAGACGTCTATGTCAGTCTACAGGGCTTTATATTTAAATGCTAAGGTCATCACACAGAATTACAGTCTGGACTGTCTGATTACTGCCCCCCACGGGTAAACACACAGAATTACAGTCTGGACTGTCT
>JBBPDA010096525.1:0-10146 GCA_037974385.1 Arnoldichthys spilopterus
ACTAGTTAAGACAGGTGTCTTTAATGAGGGTGACTAATTGAGTAGGAGTGTCTAACCACTCTGTGAGAGCCAGAACTCTTAATGGTTGGTTTGGGTTCAAATACTTATTTCACTCAATGAAATGCAAATCAGTTTCTATCTTTTATTTAAAGTTATTTTTTTCAATTTTGATGTGCTATCTGTCACTGTTAAAATAAACCTACCATTAAAATGATCCTGTTCTGAGACTTTTCTAAAACTTACAAAATCAGGGAGGGGTCAAATAATTATTTCCTCCACTGTATATAACACATACAGGGCATATCATTATTACATTTAGACACATATATAATGCATATAGGGCGTATTATTATTACATAGACACATATGTAATACATACAGGACATTTTGTTATTACATATAGACACATATATAAGACATACAGGGCATATTATTTTTACATATAGACGCATATATAACACATACGGGGCGTATTATTATTACATATAGACACTTAAGTATATATAATACATACGGGGCATATTATTATTACATATAGACGCTTACATGTATATAATACATACGGGGCATATTATTATTACATATAGACATATATATATCACATACGGGGCGTATTATTACATATAGACACTAACATATATATATATATATATATAATACATACAGGGTGTATTATTATTACATATAGACACTAACATATATATAATACATACGGGGCATATTATTATTACATATAGACACATATATAACATATATGGGGCATATTATTATTATATATAGACACATATATAACATATATGGGGCATATTATTATTATATATAGACACATATATAATACATATGGGGCGTATTATTATTACATGTGTATAATACATATATTCTTTACTCTTTCAGTGACCAGTGAACTGTGAGTGTCCTTGTGCATCCTCTGCCCTCGTGCATGTGTGTTTCCTGCCCTGAATGAAGTGTCCGGCGAGTTCCATTCATCCAGTCTGAAGCCGTCCGGCACCAGGGTTTTCCTTATGGCAGCTGCGCTCTTCGCTCTGCTCCTCTTCCTCTCCCGCTCTCCCCCTGTGCCCTCTCGGCCGACAGCTGACCGTTTCTCACCCTCCCTGCCCTCAACGCCCCAGAACGGCACCCGCCATCTTCCGGACATCATCATCATCGGGGTGAGGAAGGGCGGGACACGGGCTCTGATCGAAATGCTGAGTCTCCATAGTGACATCGCTGCAGCTCAGAACGAGGTTCACTTCTTCGACTGGGAGTCACACTACCAGCAGGGCTTGAGCTGGTACACCTCCCAGATGCCCTGCGCTCTGCCGGGGCAGCTTACGGTGGAGAAAACGCCCGCCTACTTCACCTGTGCCAAGGTGCCCGAGCGTGTTTTCCAAATGAACCCCAACGTCCAGCTTCTCCTGATCCTCCGGGACCCCGTAGACCGCGTGCTGTCGGACTACACTCAGATTTTCCACAACCACCTGCAGAAGCGCAAGCAGCCTCAACCCATAGAGACCCTGCTTCTGCTGCAGGACGGGCAACTGAACCTGGCTTACAAAGCCTTGAACCGCAGCCTGTACCACACTCACATGCAGCACTGGCTGACCACGTTCCCCCGAGAGAGCTTCCACGTGGTGGACGGGGACGCGCTCATCCGGGAGCCTCTGGAGGAGATGCGGAAAGTGGAGAACTTCCTACAGCTGAAGCCACAGATCAGCGGTGAGAACTTCTACTTCAACAGGACGAAGGGTTTCTACTGCCTGAGGGATCGCGAGGGGCACGAGCGCTGCCTTCACAGCTCGAAAGGGCGGACACATCCACAAGTGTCACCCGAAATAATGCAAAAACTTCGCGACCACTTCTGGGAACCCAACAGGAGGTTCTTCGACCTGGTGGGAAGGACGTTTGACTGGAACCAAGCGGACGAGGACAAACACAAACGTTAAAGGTGGATTAGTGTGGTTTTTGAAAGCACAGCACTAAATGACTCCACTCGTAAGCCAAACAGGACACGGGAGTAACCGTCTAACTGGACATAGCTATTATGCAAATCAGTGGCTTTTAGCATCGTGCTAATCAGGAATTCTGAGTGGCGTCACGGTCTGGGCAGGAACTTCAGGTTTTAGATGCAACAACCAAATAGTAAAAGAACCATTTTAGCCTAAACAAGAGACTTTCAAAATCAGACCGCTGTTACAGTACGGGACTCTTTTCAGCATCCCCTAGAGCTGAAGCATTAACCCTGAAAGTGTGAAGTGCTCCAAGATATTTTGGTGTGAAACATTGGTAATTTCTGAGACTCAATTGGATATGCCAAATGCCAAGCAGGTAGCAGTGATTGACCCCTTTCTGACTGTTTCCCTTTTCATAAATGACATCAAACATTTTTTATTAAAAATAAATTGCTTACTTTCAAAAATCTTAACATTTAAGGCTGGTTATTAGGAAGGTGTTAAGCTGCTAAAGGACATCAAAATATTACTTATGAACAAATTTAAATCCAAATCTGATTACTATTTGGTGTAAATGTAAAGATTCAATAGATTTCACTGGAATTTCACACGTTTAAACAGAAAATGAATCTGAAAAGAAGAAGAGCTGGGCAGTATGAGGGTTTTTATCTTTATTGTGATGAATTAAGTCACAGTGTAATATTCTTACTACTGTAGACAGGGAATTTTAAGGAGGTGGACCCTCAGAGAACACTGTGTAAAACTGAATATTATGAAACACTGGCCAAAAATATATATCGACACTTCTTCACAGGTTATCGTCAGTGCTTAGAAACTGCATGCTCCATTAAAAGGAGAGCAGAAGATTAAAACCCATAATATTCATAATATAGCTGATGATTTTAAATGTGAGACTGCTACTTTTTTATCCATTCCAGTTTTCAATTTTCCAGAAAAATCTAATATTATGGCGTATTGTTTTTGAAAATATTTTTTGTATATATTTTTGCCGTAACGCCCACCTCTACCTCCAGGTGCTGGGTACAAGATAAAAAGATAGATATGAAGATATGAAGCAACAGTTTAGCTTAAAAAGTAAATTTGCTTAAATAAAAAATTTGAACAGATCTGATTTTTTAAATCAACATTTTTTTCTAAAAATGTACACTGAATGCAAGGAAGAAAGGAAACCAAGATTAACCTTCAATATCATTATACATATTAGTAAGAAAAGAATTATTAATACTAAAAATAGTGAGTATAGACTGATAATGGAGCTGTAAGGATAAAAAGTTTCAGTTGTTTTAGTTCAGATTTAATTAGGTTTACAATAACACATGATAATAAAGAAAGTAAGACAAACTGTTAAATTTCAAATCAGAAGTCTTAAGGTTATTTTCAGGGTTAAAATAACAACTCTTGTTTACAGTGTTACTGTTTATTTTCTAGATCAAAACTGAATATGTGCTGTAAAAGAGAGAAATACTTTTCTGCTTAAACTTGTGATTTTGCAGTGAAAGTTTGTTTTTACCAAATAATTGTGCAATTTTGTCCTTTATCAGCTTAATGGCCTATTGCTAGGTATTTACACTAGAATGTAAAGTTAAAACAATCCTTCACTGTAAAAGATTTCCTCACCAATTTAGCTTTAAAAAGGTAAGAAAACATTGTTATGAAATAATAATTTGTGTTTCACAACTTTCAATTTTAGGTCTTCCAAGTTTACATACACTGTGAAAAATTACAACAAATTAATAAAATACATTGCAAAAATATATATATGCAACAGTTATTGAGTAAGTGAGTTCAGTGAACCTCAAATAATAAGTAAATGTGAAAAAAAATCAGATTATTATTTGTTTGAATCTAGAATTTTAAGTCAACCAGAATTTCTTATTTTTATTAAGTTGTATTCCTTATGGTGTAACTTTGGAAACATGGTCCCCAAACTTCAAATTAAGAATTCATAACTGATGTAAAAAACAGTTCACTTGCTATAAAAAAAGTTCAGATACTCCAAACCTTGAAGTCAACCAAGGCTGCTTAGTTTTTGTAAGTAAAATTTTTCTCAGATTTTTTTAGTTGAATTGTTGTACGTTTTTAGTGTAGTTAAGTAACATCAGTTTAATGTAGTGCTAATATTGCAGTTTTGTTCTGAGTATTAAAGGAGAAAGCTATTTGCACTCCTCATGTTTAGTATGGAAACATAGCCTAAATATCTAGTCCCACTGCACAGATTATATATGTAATATAAGCTATATTTATATTTTTATACACATGGAAAAACTGCAGTGAATTTACACTTTTTTAAAAAATCTTCTTTCTTCAGAATTCTTTCAAGCTGGAAAGTTGCTCGCAGTCATTTCATGCCGTAGTTTTTAGTGCACAGTATGCTAATTATTCAAATGTAATGGCTGATGCTGGGTTTGGGCCGATGACAGACGGTCATCATGATGATGTGAAGCCCTGCATTTATTGTTCAATGGCATTTGGGAAACAGCTTTTTGCTGCATTACCTCAACCTCCCGACGGCCGACACTTACTAACTCCCTCATGTCATCGTCAGTGATCGTCGGTAAAACACTGTCCAACCTCAGCTCATGCACCTGCTCTGTCCAGTCATGTGATCTAAAATTACGTCATCACTGCACTTTTTGTTGAGTTTAAAGCGCTCAGAACATCTCAACATCCATCCAGCTGCTATGCACATGTTTGTTTTAAATACATACCAAGTGCAAAAACACCTCTTCAGATTGTACGTTTACTTTTCCACTTCTACACATGGTTATAAGCAATGTTTGTTTATTTGCTAAGTTTAACATTATAAATATAGAATAAACCATGAAATATGCCCTGTACATTGTATTTATTGCTTATTTTTTATCATGTTAAAGGGGTGAATAGAAATTAAGTGTGTCATTTTGAATTGTGTTCCCTGTAGAGGAGGGTGTGTGCTTATATCTACACACATATTCTGTAGGACCTGAAGTGAACCTGTGTGTTACAGGTAAAAATTAAGGACTTTGTAAGTGAAGGAGCTCCACCTCAATAATAAAAAAAATACTATTTACACTTGTTTTGTGTGTGTGTGTTTCACACTTTGTGAGGACCAAATGTACTCATAATGAGAGGAGTACAGGAAAATCTGTAGAAGTGAGGACATTGTGCTGGTCCTCACAACTTACAATGCTGTTTTATCCCACAAACTGAACTTTTAAAAGAAAGATTGAAAGAGCAGAAGGATTTACTGAGGTTAGGGTAAGGTTAGGGGCAGGGTTGGGTTTAGGCGTCAGTGAAGAGTTACTAATATACAGTACTGCAGAAATTTGTGGAATGTACTCACAAAGATAGCAATACCAACCTGTGTGTTTGTGTGATGAGATAAATGCAGAGCAGTGTGGCAGTAAATCTTTCCTTTTGCTTGTGCCTGTAAGGGTTTTCACACACAGATCCGTCTCCATTCAGCTGTGCCGGGGGTGTGAGCTGATCATGGGGAAGTGTATTTATTGTAGCACCGCTGACCACAGCTGTGTCGCGCCACGCCCTCAGTGAGTGAGTGTGTGAGCTCGTGCTTCACTCTGAGAGCAGCTCTGAGCTCAGTGCTACAGCTACAGTGGGTCTTTAAACAGCCTGGCCACTTCCTGTTTTCCCCATTATATTGCAAACACTAGAGGGAGCCCAAGAGCGCTTAGTAAATAATGGCTAAAAATACTGATCAGATCATTTTAAAAACTGATTCAAGAGTGGATCGGTTGGCATTCTGGCTACTAAATGTTGATTGGTTGGCATTGTGGCTCCCTGGGGCTGTTTGGTTGACATTGGTGGCCTAGTGGTTAGGACATTGCCCTTGGGACCTGAAGGTCGCAGTTTTAAGTCCCGGCCTGGGCACCACTGAGGTTCTCTTGAGCAAAAGTATTGTCCCACTACACTGCTCCCTGTTGATAGCTGCCCACTGATCGACATCTTGGAAGTCGCTTTGGATAAAAGCATCAGCCAAAATTAATTAAGTTTACTGATAACTCATTGGTTGGCATTCTGACTACTACGCGTAAATTGGTTGGCAGTCAGTCTTTTGAATGCTGATTGGTTGGTGTTCTGGCTATTTATTGCTGCTTGGATGGTGTTCCGGCTACTGATAGTTGATTGGTTAGCATTCTGGCTACTGAGAGGTTTTTTTTTTTGCTGAACTGTGTCTTTAAACAGTCTGGACTTTCTATCGGCTCTGCAGTACTGAGTGATTACGCAACTCTCCTCCTCACCCAACCATTCCACCTGACCTCTGATCTACCCCCCCCCCCCCCCACACACACACACACTACATTTACATTTAATTATTTACATAGAAAAGACACATTCCGATGTACAGTTAGTGGTAGAAAGTGTGTCCGTGATTTTTGGGAGATGTAGTTCTTGTGTGCAGAGCTAAGTCTCCAGTCTTCACTTGAAGTCAGTGAGGGGCTCTGCAGTGTGTGTGTCTGTGTGTGTGTTTATATTCACAGTGCTGCTGTATTTAAGAAATATCTTTATTATATCAAGAAAGAAACTCTCAACACTAACTGCACACAAGCAATAACACACACACACACGCACACACACACACACACACACACAATGTTTTGTTTAAACATTGCAGGAGATGGCTGCTCTTCCCTCTCAGTGAGACATTCCAGTAAAATTCCTATCTCTCTCCAACACACACACACACACACACACACACACACACACACACACAGGCCTTTAAATAACAGGCCAAAACAGGTGAGACAAGAGTGAGAGAGAGAGAGAGAAAATGTCAGGTTATAATATAGTTCTTGTTAGTGATAGTAACGTTAGTAAATGTTTACATTAGTGATTGTAACATTAGTAAATGTTTACATTAGTGATAGTAACGTTAATAAATGTTTACATTAGGGATATTAATGTTAGTAAATGTTTATATTAGTGATAGTAACGTTAGTAAATGTTCACATTAGTGATAGCAATGTTAGTAAATGTTTACATTAGTGATTGTAACGTTAGTAAATTTGTACATTAGGGATAGAAACGTTAGTAAATGTTTACATTAGTGACAGTAATATTAGTAAATGTTTACATTAGTGACAGTAACATTAGTAAATGTTTACATTAGTGTTAGTAATGTTAGGAAATGTTTACTTTAGTGATATTTACATGAGTGAAAGTTTATATTAGTGATAGTCATGTTAGCAAATGTTTACATTAATGATATGTGTGTAAAGTGATACATCCTCATTATTGTCACTGCTTTGGAAGTTGTGTGTATCAGTGTAAAATGTAAAAATCTTTTGTATTGATACAGATATTAAATGTAGATGTGGATAATACGACAGTAAAAACTACAGTTTACAGCAATACCCAGCAATATACAACAATACACAGCAATACACAACAAACAATAACACAGCAATACACTTTTGGGCCAAAAAATACTGCTGTCACCACACACCCCTGCAGATAAGCCTCACTGTGTGTGTGTGTGTAAGAGAGTGAGAGATAGAGAGAGAGTGATATCCTATTGATCTGGTGCTGAACGGAGGCTACCAGCACAGCAGTTCAGTCTGAGCTGAACTAAGATTGCGCGTGTTTGTGTGTGTATGCATGTGTGCGTGTGCGCCTGTGCGTGTGCGTGCACATGTGTGGTTAAAGGAGAGAGATCTTCCAGCCCTCCTGCTTCACCTCAAACATCTCCAGTTGAAGAGCAGATCTAAACATCACATACACATTAATAAAGTTTGTTTACAGTGGGAAAAATCACACAAACCCCAAACTTCACGTTCAGCTTCACCAGCTACAAGGTGTTACCGCACATGCAGCAAAATTCATAATCCACACAACAGAAAAAAGATTTTTTTTTGCAATGACAGTAAAATGTTTTATTATTTTATTAAAAATTGATTTATTGTACTACAAGCTAGAACGATTTGATTGCAGGAGAACATTAGTGAGGTCAGGTGCTGATGCTGGAACATTGCTGTGAGGGTTTGATTGCAGGAGAACATTAGTGAGGTCAGGATCTGGGGGGGTATGTAGACCGTAGGGATGTTGGGCTCAGGCTCATGTGCAGCTGCTCCAGAGGAATCGTTTTGAAAAATCTGTGGTATTTCACAGCAGGAAATAATCTCACCAGGAGAGAGAGACTGGAAGCAGCACTGCACTGAAATCTTTTATCAGAATCATTTCCTGTTGTTTACTGATGAAACTTTTAATCAGAATAAATCTCTCGTTATACAGGGTGAGGAAACACAAGCCCTGCTGCACCATGTCAAGTAAGGCTTGACCTGATCTGACGTGTTCGTGTGCATGTGCGTGCATGTGTGTGTGTGCATGTGTGTGTGTGTGTGTGTGTGTGTGTGTGTGTGTGTGTGTGTGTTCCTTCTCCGGTGACTGAGCTGTGAGCTGATCTGATCTTTGTATTGAGAGGCATTTCCCCAGAGACTCAGTGGCTCCATCTGCTGGCTGCTCTTAGCCAGTCCAAAATCACAGAACTGTTACTGAAGGGCAGGATTGGCTGGATAACTTAACATTCAATCAAACACAGTACCATGAACTCTCTCTCTGTGTGTGTATGTGAGTGTGTGTGGAGGTCAAAAGCAGTAGAGGAACTGTCTTTCAGACTAACATAAACACATTAAGGGTCGGCGCATGTTCGAGCACTGTTGTTTACACTTCGGAAGGAAATGTTAAAGTGTGTGTGTGTGTGTGTGTGTGTGTTTGCTGGGGGGTTGTGTTGCAAGGAAAATACATCTGGATTTTGACAGTTTTCAATGACAATAACTGAAGTTTGTCTTTCTTGAAGAGCAGTGGAGGGCTAGTGTTTAGGACATTGCCCTTGTGAACTGAAGGTTGCAGGTTCAAGTCCCGGCCCAGGCACTACTGAGGTTTCCTTGAGTAAGGTACCGTCCCGCTACACTGCTCCCCGGGTGCTGTTGATAGCTGCCCACTGCTCCATGTGTGCACGTGTGATGAGTTAAATGCAGAGGTCACATTTCGTTGGAGTGCTTGAGTGTGTTCACAGTGACAGTCACTTTCACTTTTCTCTGTTTGTGACTGAGGTTCAGGCTGTGTTTTCTGATGCATTGGTGAACTGTGTTCAGTGACAGTGGTTCTCTGATGTTCTCCTGAGCCCATGTGCTGGTATTTATCACAGTAACATGGCAGTTCCACATGCAGAACCTTCTAAGGGCTTGAAGATTGCTTGCCTTGTTCTAGAGGGACTGAGCTTCTCCAGATTCCCTGAATCTGTTCACAGTGTTATGTGCTGTAGATGATGAAAGACCTCTCTTTTTAAAGTTCTCTTTTACTTGTGTTGAGAAATGAAGTTTGGTACAAAGTGATGGACCGTCTTTGGTGGAGGCTCCATTTATATCAAGTCATGGTCCCCTCACCTGTTTCCAGCTCACCTGCTTGTATTGTTGAAGAACTTTATCATTGTGTTGCAGCCATAAATTCAAAATGTGTTCATACAGTCAGGCAGACAATGAACAGTCATGGCGTTGTGCTTTTATCAGTTAAGTAAAAGTGAACTTATGTCTCAACTTTTCAAGTTTATAAACGACAATATAGAATATTTAAAAATATATTTGTGTGTGTGTGTGTGTGTTTTCTCTGCTGGCCTTTATGTGGAGAAGATGAAGTGCCTGTCCCTGGTCCCGAGCAGTGTGCGCGTTTATGTAGGGCAGGATCATTAACCTAAGATACAGCAACTCCATCCCTTACGAGGGGGGGGGTAGGGGGGGGGGCAGAGAGAAAAAGATTTGTATGCATTCTCATGACACAGGTAACTAGCCCCACTAACACAGGTAACAGTACTAATACAGTTAACTAACCCAACTAACAAAGGTAGCAGCACTACCACACTTAACTAACCCCACTAAAACAGGTAACAGTACTAACACAGTTAACTAACCCCACTAACACAGGTAACAGCACTAACACAGTTAACTAACCCCACTAACACAGGTAACAGCAAACAGCACTAACACAGTTAACTAACCCAACTAACACAGGTAACAGCACTAACACAGTTAACTAACCCCACTAAAACAGGTAACAGTACTAACACAGTTAACTAACCCCACTAACACATGTGACAGCACTAACACAGTTAACTAACCCCACTAACACAGGTAACAGCACTAACACAGTTAACTAATCCCACTAACACAGGTAACAGCACTAA
>JBBPDA010096567.1:0-11583 GCA_037974385.1 Arnoldichthys spilopterus
AAAGGTGCTTCTACTAAATACTGAGCAAAGGGTCTGAATACTTAGGACCATGTAATATTTCAGTTTTTCTTTTTTAAAAAATTTTTGTCTGGGTGCTGTGTGTACATTAATGAGGAAAAAAATTACTCTGCAATATGATAGAGTGAGAAATTGAAGGGGGTCTGAATACTTTCCGTACACACTGTATATTACATATACTCTTTTAAGATGATATACTATGTGTGAGTGATAATTGACTTTATGTACCCCAATTTCTGTGGGTGTTGAAAGGTTCATAAATAAAATAACAGATTATTTTAACCCCTTCAGATGTGTTCTGCTCCTTCCTGATAAAACACAACCTTGAGGAAATGCAGTGGTATCTTTTAAGGGCTCATATAATGAGTTTTTGCTACATTTTAGAGGTTGATGTAACGTAAATACTGTTAAAGCCTGCCAATCACTCAGATAGCAACAAAAGAATTGTAGAAAATAAATCATATTTAACTGCATACAGTGACAAATGTCATTTTACAACTGTCATAATAAAAAAAATGTAGGATTAAAGCCTTTTTCCAAGTGATTTTCACAGTTTTGGTTTTTCAGAGGTGGTTGATACCGTTTTTGCCAGTATCATACATAAAAAGTCCCCAAAGGTCAGATTTTCATAATGCGAATAGTCTACACATAAAAACATACATGATATATATGACTCCATGTCCAGACATGAAAACATGTATGAAAACAAACATATGTGTATGTGTTCCCTAAATCTGACTCAATCTTTCTCCTCTTTCCTCTTTTAGTTTTTAGCCCAAGTTTTTTCGCCAGTAACTTGTGTATTCTGTTGTGGGACTGGGGTCTTCACCTCCTTTGATTTGCTAAAGGGCAATGTACTACTCTCTGCTCTCAGTGGACATATGCATTTATACACACACACACACACACACACATACACACAAATCTGCTCCATTCACAAAGCTCACCTTCACTGCCAAATTAACAGCGCAGATGGATTGATGAGGCTTTATTTCAGGGACAAACAGAGCGCTTGTAAGGGAACGGGGAAGACCCCCTCCGATTGCGGGGGAATTGGCGTCACCCAGCGGTCGGCGCGGCCACCGCCCCCCTGAACATTGACTGTCCCAACTATTTCCAGGTGCAGCTAGTTTAGCCCCCTGATCACCTGGGAATATAAGCAGGGACAGAACACGGGTAGGTACAGAGGACACTCATTGAACGCTGTCGAAGGCGTCGAGTGTAGGGTTAGTATCGAGCGAGGCATTATTTAGTTGTAGGACAATTACTGAATGTGCAGCATCAGGTAGGCGCTGCTTAGGAATCAAGTAGTAGTAGGATCAGGATTGAACGCGCAACACCAGGTTTGTGCTGCTGAAGAAGCGCTTAGCTAAGCGTTGGCATCACAGGGTAAAATATCGAACGGAGCACGGACTGAGCTGAGCCTAGCTCCAGCAAAGGCAGTTGCCACCGAGCTCCCCTCGTGGCTTTCTCATTCCTGTGTTGCTGTTTTTTGCAAATAAAGTGCTGTGTTGCATTCGTGACAGTGCTGGATTTGGGTGTTGTTTTCTGTATTTCTTTCTTCTCGCTCTCTCCTTCTCTTGATCGCAGAGTTAAACAAGCTGGCCACAAAAATAAAGATAACCATTTCTTGGTCCATTAAAAACTCTGCATAATAAAAACAGACTATTTGTAGTGGACATCTGACCTGATCATTAGATGAGTTTAAGGAGATTAAGTCACGCTTGGATTTGCGAGAGAATTTTCATGAGCAAAATAGCATTCATTTCAATAGAAATTGTTTCAATGAAATTTCACATCAAGCTCAGTTTTTGGTGAACTCTGAGAACCTTTTCACATGGAGAAAAGGGGAAACCCTTTTACACAGCAGCACTGAATAGCACCAATGACCCTACTGCTGCCAACCATGCAGGTTATCTACATGTTTTTCTTACAAATCAGTGCGCAGCACCCTACTGTTAAGTAGTAGTAGTGCATGTGTGATAGGTTAAATGCAAAGGTCACATTTCATTGTGGTGCAATTTGTGTGATTGAGTGTGTTCACAATGACAAATAAGTCACTTCCACTTAAGTTTGTTTGTCAAGTCAATTATATACTGTAATGCCAATACCATTAAGTAACATTTAAAAACCATATCAGAAGCTCTTTGTTAATTATAAACATTAACTGAAACTTCCCATTTTCCTCTTAATTTTGGTTAATGTCCTTATAAACAGTAAATAAATAATCTGTTTAGTTTCCACCTTATGAATCAGTTACTCTTAATCTGTTTTTGGCTAATTTAACCTTGGCTTTACTGCGGTTTTAGGTAGTGAGCAGCTTGATGTAAGAAGATGTGCCAAAAATAGAGACAGATGACAGTCTAAAACAAAGTTCCGCCCCTTGTGGTTGGTGTAAATGCCTTGGAATATTTACATAGGGAGAGTTTTGGTATTGTCATTCCCTTGTGTCACTTGCTGTTATTGGTTATAGTTATTTTCAGCAGCCTTTATATTTACATAAACTTTATTTTGGCTGTTATTTTAAAAGATATTCAGACAAAGTACAATCATTAAGGGATTGTCAGGAGGAATGGTGGTATATTGGTCATTTTACTCACCATATAAATGAAGCTGTAGGTTTTACAGTTACTGACTTTAGGCATCTGTTGCTCCATGGAATTAAGAAAGTTCAGTATTTTTGGTTGTGGTCTTATGGTGGTCCTCTTGAATGAAATGGGGTCCATTTTTTAAATTCTCATATCTGTTATGTGTTACTTTGTAACTGTGTAGCTATCCAGTGTCTACCAGAGGGGGATTAGTTGCAAATGCACCTGTGCTAGTCTGATCATTTATTATCTGGTTCAATGTGGTTGGGAGCAAGAACAGAGCTAAACTGGCCTGATAATGGAATAGAAAACCATGACCACCAGATGACCCCCAACACAAACCAATGCTAACATATACTTTCAGATTTCCCAGCAAAACACTTTCAGCTAATTCCTGCTCCAACACACCTAATCAGACTCACATTTTTGTAATGGTCATGTTTATATGTTAGTATGTTACACAATTATCAAATAAAAAGTTCTTGTTCTTTTATTTTAAAAAAGAAACAAAGAATCGAGGGTAAAGGCAATTGTTTAATATATTTTCTTTACATTTTTATGCAAAAATACATAAAATATTGTCAAGAATGTTCGGTGATGATAGAGGAAGGAAGTGCAGCGCTTATGTAAAAGAAAAGGTTTAATAAACAACTAAGAATGCACAAGAACAGGTAACATCAAAGGGAACACTGGGGAAATT
This sequence comes from Arnoldichthys spilopterus, assembly GCA_037974385.1. NCBI lineage: Eukaryota > Metazoa > Chordata > Actinopteri > Characiformes > Lepidarchidae > Arnoldichthys > Arnoldichthys spilopterus. Next base: position 3,307 of record JBBPDA010096567.1, read on the forward strand.
AGGTCCCGGGTTGGGGAAATGAGGTCCCGGGCTGGGGAAACGAGGTCCTGGGCTGGGGAAACAAGGTCCCGGGCTGAGAAGCTCTAGTCCTGAACCCATCAGATGAGGAGGCGGAACCCAACGACGTCAGTGACGTCCAGGAGGAGCCAGGAGGCGCAAGTGACGTCTGGGCGGAGCCAGGAGGCGCACGTGACGTTCAGAGGGAACAGGGCGGAGACGGCGACGTCCAGGGGGAGTGAACCGCAGACAGTGACGTGTCAGCAGAACATGGCGTAGGTGGCGACGTCAGGGTGGAGCTGGGCGGTGATGGTGATATCATGGCGGAGCTGGGCGGGGACGCTGATGCCAGGGCGGAGCTGGGTGGTGATGGTGATGCCAGGGCGGAGCTAGGCGGAGAGGGTGACAGCTACGCGACACTCCCAGGGTTCAGGGTCTTGAGGGCAGGACAGGGTGGGATTTGGCCGTATCTCCAGTGCGGATACGGAGCTGCTCGGCGATGCTGAGGCGTTGGTCGGTTTGTGGTGGGGAGATATTTCGAGCACCCGGGGGGCGGGACGACTGGAAACGGCACCCCTGAGTGACAGAGCAGCTGCAGGAGCTCCCCCGGCTGCTGGCTCATCATTGTGCATTCCCCTGCGCTTCTGGCATTTACGCGAAAGGCCGCCAGCAGCCTCGGGTTCGTAGCTCCTGCTGCTCTGCCACAGGTGCATCTCCAGTCTCTTCCCCAGGTCTCTCAGCCACCCCTCACCTGTTTTCTCCGCGACCAGGTTCAGTGTCTCGAGGAGAGCGTAGCCATTAACAAACTGCAACAATATATGAAACGCAGAGGTTTATATACAAAACATAGATTAACTACACCTGAGACTGGGAATGCGAAACAGCTGACGGGGGTGTGGCTAAGTTGAACATGAAGACTAGGACAAAATAAAACAAAGACATGTGGAACCACACAAGGGGCATATACATTACAAATATATATTATTTATAAACATATATTTTTATTTCATATTATTACATTGTAAATTGTAACCTGCACTGCATTGTATGCCCAAAACAATGTATAAAAATTTGTATTTTAATGGTTAGCTGCAGCATAAAGTAAGAGATATCAATTAAATAATAAGAGATTGCTTACAATCAATCAGTTGACAGAAATAACAGAACACCACCACCCCACCTCCCCTACCCACCAAAACAGAATTCCAACACATACATCTAAGCAGCTGAAATTTACAATACATTCTCACATTGTCTTACAGTCCACTATTAAATAAAGAAACAGAGGAGGTATGGACGACAGGCCTGGAGAATATACTTGAACAGCAGAGAGCCTTCATTGAGAAGATGCTGAAGTACCACATCATTGCCATGATAAAGGAAGTAGCACAGTTGTTTATCATAAATGAGAGTATGTGGAGAGAGAGAAAACTACAAAAGATCAAAAGGATAATTGTGATGTTGCCCAAAGAGAAAGAAAGATTACCAGAGAAGTAATAGTGGACAATGTATGGGAAAAGGAAGTGGAAATAATGATAATGGAGCCATTGTTGAAGGCAAAGAGCCATGTTGACCCTGGAGGAAATTAAAAGGTTTCTGATTAAGTATGGAAAAATATGGAGATGGAGAAAGGGTGCAGGAGGAGTGGGTAAAAGTGAAAGAAATGCAGAGGAAACTGCAGAGAAAGATGGAGACTGAATGAAAAGTGTAAGAAGAAAGAAAGTAGATGAGGAAAGAAAAAAGTGCAGAAGATGTGGAGCAAAATGCAAGAGATTCAGAACCAAATTAATTATGAAAAGAACAAGGAGCTTGAGAAACAGATATTAAGGGAGGAAGGAAAGAGAGTGGAAGAGGAAAGGAGGAAATTAAGAAAGTGGAAGAGGAAAGGAAAGAAGTGGAAGAGAACAGAAAGGGAGTGGAAGAAAAAAGGAAAGGAGTGGATTAGGAAAGAAGGAAAGTGGAAGACGAACAGGAAAGGACGAGAAGAGGAAAGGAAGGGAGTGGAAGAGGAAATGAAAGGAGTGGAATAGGAAAGGAAGGGAGCGGCGGAGGGATGAAAAAAAGTGGAAGAGGAAAGGAAAGAAATCAGAGATGACAGGAAGGAGAAAAGGAGAAAAGTGAATAATGCACAGAAGAGAATAGACCCAGCACACAATAACCTGGAGAAGCACAGTTTAAGTTCCAATGTGAGAGAGACAGAGCAGGTTTGCCAAGTAAACATTATAATAGCAATCCCCCATAACTTCGTCTCTGCCTTTTAAAAGTGAGGTAACAGGTCATTCTGCTTGGTTTATTGCATGTTAAGCCCAAAACACACCTCTGAATAATTAAGAGAGTTAAGACAAGCTATACGGCATGCCGTGGCATGAAGTCTGATTTCTTCTCTGTTAAAATAGCTAAATTGATTTGGACACTCCCATTAATGTTAGTTCAGAAGTAATCACATGGTTTTGGCTTTCCAATGTATTTAGTGTGAATAGGAGTTTTGTCAATATATACAGACTACACTTGTGGGCAGAGCAAGCCCATAGATAATGATACAGGAAAATGTTTAAAACTTTTGTGTAATTGCTTTTAGATTTCCTAATATCTAACTAGTTATCTTTTAAATGTAAAATAAGTAAAGAACTTTGAAATGAAATTTGCTTTCACCTTTCATCATGAACAGTTTGAACTTCAATGAAGAAGCTATTGTCATAAACTGTCCTTCATTCAGCAGTTGTGCTTGGGTGTTGTTCATGTGGATATACAGTAATGTTCAGCCATTTTGATTACAGGTTTGTTTCATGGGTAAGGCAGCAGATTTTTCATCCGTTTGAAACATTTTACATTCATGCCTTTGAGGATCATAATCTGTAAGTGGTGTATCTTGAAGTTGTTGTTAATCATATATTGTTATTTTGAGGAATACTTACATATATTGACAAGATATTTAACTGCTTTAGTTTCACATTTGCTGTGGCTGAAAAGGCTATGTAAAGTTGTTGTTTAAGTGAAGAAGACTAAACCATGTTTGTTTATAATATTTGCAGTATTTTTATATGTTTTGTGCTCACCAGATAATAATTACAATACTATCAACATATGTCTTGTATTAGCCACCATTTTATTTACATTTTGAGTGTGCAGCATTATATTGGTTAGCCATATATTGGTTTGCCAATTGTAGTATTTTTCAGTTTCATAAAAGAAATAAAAATCCATTAAACACAGCTGAAGCCGACCTCTGTCTCAGGTACTTTTTTGGAGCGATGTTTAGCTCACTGTGCATAGTTGTGAATGCAAACGCACAGTGAGGGCAGATGATAAACACTTTTGAAGGTTGCTGTGAATGCTGCCACTGGCCTGAAACTGCTGTTGTTGTGAACCAGCAGCTATGCTGTTCTGCAGTCACACAACGAGTGAGTATGCATGCTAAAAAGAGAGATCCAAACTGAAAGCATAACAGTTTATACCTACATCTGCTCACATGCTTATCCTTTTTATTTTCTCTTTGGATGGGTGCTGGACACACATGGCACATTGTTTTTTATATTTACTACATTAAAATCCTTGTGTACTGCACTGGTGTTCTCTCTAAAGGAAGGTGAGAATATATTAGTGTTATTCAGTAACAGAAAACCAGCAGACAAATGTTGCTAACTGCAATGTTGAAAATGGGTTTGCGTTCTTAATATCAAAGTTACCCAGGACCCATGCACCTTGAGCTTAATCATTTTAGATTAACTTTTAAGCAGTAGTTTTGAAGCTGCTCCTTTGAAACAGCTACAGAAAATTTGGTATAAACAGAAGAGCATAAGAAGAAAGCTTTTCATGAAATTGGAGTATCAAATGAACTTAATTCATCACCAAATCATGATGCAGACATAGTGAGGAGAAGTGGTAGCATAAATGTAGATATTACACTAATTATAGCTTTTAAGTTTCAGGTATAAAATGTTTATAGATTTTGTGCATTACTAGTGGATATATAAACAAGGGCATGCTCCACAGGGCTGCCATTAAAACTCATAAAAAACATGAAAGAAATCTTGAATTTCATTTTCTTTTCTTTCTTCCTTTTCTTTCCTTAATTTTTTAAGCACTAAATTACTTTGAAAAGGTTTAAGGCGTGCAGACTCTTTAATGGAGTGCATTCCTTAGATGCTGCACAGTGTGCATGATGTGGAATATTAATATAAATTTAATATAGCTGTTTGTGCATGTACAGTTCCAGAGAAATATTTTCTGTGATTGCTGCACTTAGTGGTTTCATAAACTCATACAAAATGTAATATAACACTATGAGAACATAAGGAAACACAAACACAGTTTGTAAATGATCATTTCATTTATTAAAAGAAAAACGTTTGGTCTCTTAATATTGTTTTGAGCCATTTAGAGATAGACTTATCACATTTAGAAGCTTAGGATCACAGACTGGTGATCCATCAAATTTGAAAGGTGTCTGCTTCTGTAGCAGCAAAGCATCACCACACCATCACACTACCATGTTTAAATGTTAGTATGATGTTGTGAAATGCTGTGTTAACTTGTCAGACCTGTCAGATATAAATGTTGTTGCTATTGTGTGATTTTCAGAATAGGGCCCAATTGTAGGGAAGCAAAGGCAAACCATCTCCCCACCCAGGGCTAACACATGCTGCCAAGGCAAGTGCACTATGACTCGTGCCACCAAGAAGGGGAGGGGTGCTGTGCAAAATTGGATGAGTTAAGGGACCCTGGTCCCAATATGAGTTGATTAGTGTGTCAGCAGAAATGGTATAAATCCACCCGTTTTTCACTGCCACGACATCTAAACATGACGCAGTGGTTGCTAATGTATGTAGCTTACCTAGGGCATTGCCAGCAAGAGGCTCGTGGATTTAAGGGTAAAGGGAAAGAGCCCCTAGAAGTAGGTTTCAGTTTTCAGATGTTATATCCATGAAGTTGAGCTTCAGTAGCCATCTCTGACCACATGTTGGAGCCCGCCTGGGCTAGGGGCATACCTCCCTGGCCACACTGGCCCTTTGAGAGTCTGCTTAACTCTAGCCATGGCTAAGCATCATGCCAACCACACCTGCCAACAGAAACAAGGACTATGCGCCACCCAGTTAGACAACCATGATTATAAGGACTTCGACACGGCGCAGTTGGAAAGGCAGGGCTACACTTTTGAACCCATAGAGTCCATAAAGCCTTATTGCAAAAGGCAGGGAAGGTTGTCAGTTTGTTTTCTGGTAAAAGTGAGACAAGCCTTTACATTCCCCTTGGTAGATATTGCTTTGCATCTTGTGAGTCAGTCCCTTACCAATGGTAGAATCTTAGACACTGACCATATCTGAGTGAGGACTGCAGTTCATTAGATGTTTAGCCAAATATATAGGGAGCCATTATGAATTCAGCCTGGGTTTAATGCTGTTTAAAAATACAAGAAGTGTGTTGCATGTTCAAGTGACATTCTTTATATTGCAGTTTTACAGTGAATCACTTAGTAAGTACATTAATTCAAAGTTATTTATATTCATGGAGGATCAATTTTTCTTTTTAGCAAGCCATTCAGCCCAGTTTTAGCTAAGAATCTTTTCACTTCATATATCAGGTCATGGGAGCAGCATAATAGTACAATACTATTCCCTTCACTTCAGAACAGTTCCTAGGTAGATGGTGCAATAATAAAGAGTTCAGTAGGGGTGAGTTGGTGCTAAGTGCACATAAATTAAATATTTTACATGGCTCAGCTAATCACATTTTAGGAAAGAACTATTGATTTGTTTTTGCATTTCGCACCACTTTGTCTTTTTCCTCATCTGTTCATCAGTATGTATCTGTAAGATGGATTTCTACTCAGAACCATTCATCCATCTATTCTCCCAGCACTACATGACCCATTTGTAAGACTCGACACAAAATGTGCCAGTATTGGTTTCTGAAGTGATTTGTACATAGTGAATTAAGTGGTCCTCAGGTGCAGCAAATGAACAGTTATGTGGAAATTATGCACACGGTCAAAAACATGAAATAAATGAAGGTGACTTTGAGTCACTGTAGCCCCAGGTTACACTATTTCATGCTGCTGTGTATTAATATTAGCCCAAATTCAATGCTTCGTTAGAGCTGTGAGTGACTATTTCAGATGTTTGTTTAATTGTTTGAGAACGCCACTGAGAGTTGTTACTGGTCACCCTTCAAGGGTAAATCTTTACCAGTCACTGATGTTTAATATCTAATGCTTCTTTATATGAAGGAGAGAGGCATGCTGTGAAACTAGATCAGTTAGGAGGGCCTGGGTCAAAAAGAGGTGGAAACAGAGTGTGGGCACAGGATGGTGCAGGACGTAAACACTGTTTGCATGCTACATTGCTGTTTGCTAATGTACACTGCTAGCATAGCTTGCTAGTTGTTAGCAGCAAGATATGCATAAACAGCCCTGGGGGCTGCCGGTAAGGGAGGGCTCCTGTGTTTAAGGGAAAAAGGGAAAGGGGAATAGATCTCTAGAAGCCCGTCTCAACCAGATCCAAACCTCCCAGCCAGGCCGAATCTTTTCAGGAGGCACATCAGGCATACCATCAGCACACCTGCTGCTAATCTAGATAACCCTAATTTGAATGAGTGTGGGGAATCCATGCTGCTACCAGCCTTGCCACCAGTGCCCTTGCCAGGGAGCCAGAAGAAGAAGGCTTCTAGTGAACCTGTGCCACTACCATGAAAAATCCAGCAGACAGGCCTTGAGCGACAGGCCTTTACTAAATTACAGGCAAGAGTCTATGCACTATGCTAGTCACACCTGCCACCAGGGACAAGGACCCTGCATTTCCCAGTCGGACAACCATGCTTATAAGGGCTTTGATCTAGATTCCACACATAAGCACAGATTGATAACCATGGTGACACATTGCCAATCCCCAGCTGGCCCAAAACGGCACAGCTGCAAAGGCAGGGCTCTCAAACACCCCTCTTCTCCCTCATGCTGTTTGGTAAAAGTTAGGATATATGCCTTCACTGTCAGGACTGGAGAAAAATCTTCTCCCAAGCCATCTGCCACCTAAATCAGAACTGTACTTCCTATAAGTAAACACACCAATATACTGAACTGGTTGTCCCTCCCTAAAACATTTTGCACAATTTGTATACACTGTTCTATATTAATTTTTATTGTTTGTTATTGCTAGTTTTTTAGAATTTTTGCACAGTTGCATTAGTTGTTCCTTATCCTGTTACAAATCTATGCATTTTTGCACATTTAATAACTCTGTAGCTAGAAGAGAGTATCTGATGCAATACTGTAATCACTCACACTTAGTACTGTCTCAGCTGCACTGTATGTTGCACTGCAATCTCCTGTAATCATGTACTGCTCACTCTTGTGTTTAAAACTCATGTGTTTTTGCACTTGTAGAGGTGCAAAGATTTAGACCACTAGAGGAATTACCCTTTTGTGGGGGGTTGAGGGTCAAAGACATATACAATAAAAGAAGATACATTTTAACTAGGGTTTAAATTTTTTTATTGTATAATATTTATGCAATAAGTAGTTTTTTTAACCTGTGAAATGGGTGTGTGGTGGTTCTGCTAGGTGGCTGTAGGATAAGTTTTTTTTTTTTACTTTATATATGCATTTAGCTAAGCAAAATTTTAAACGTAATAAATATTGTTAAAATTCAAATATTTCAGGTGAGATTGTTGACTAGTATGGCAAAATGCAAGATAAATGACATGGTTAGCTACTTACTTTTAGTTTAGACCCGTGATACAGGCTTTAGTTTCTTTACTTTCTTGGAATACAATTTCCCTGTCTTTGTTTCTGTAGCCATGTGGTCATGTTTGTGTTAATGTAGTCTGTGTGCTCCTTAGTCCCACCTTAACTTTGCCCCTTCCTCAGCTGTGCCTTGTTCCATGGCAACCATGTCAAGGTGTTCCCTGTCTGACCCTATATTTCAGCCCCCGTGTTTCACTTTGTTCTTGTCTGGTCTCTGTTGTATCCTGTCTGCAGCTGTTATATCCATGTATCCTATTGCACTCTGCTGTATTCCTGTTGATCGACCCTGCTACTAGTTTGTGGCCTAGTTCCTGGAGTTCCCCTGTTTTCAAGCCTGTGTAAGTACTTTCTAGTTTCTTGTATGTACCCATGTTTATTTTTTGTTTTCGCCAGTTGTTTTCTGTTTAACCTTTTTCTGCATACGGGGGGGTTGGGGGATCCAGTCATTTGTGCCTAGTCTTGTAAAGTTTGTCTTTAAAGCTTAATATCTTTAGATCAGAACGTCATGGAAACATCATTCAAATTGAAAATGGATCAAGACA
>JBBPDA010096578.1:0-11581 GCA_037974385.1 Arnoldichthys spilopterus
ACTTTTCATTTCTTTGTCATTGGACAAACTTACAAAATCAGCAAGGGGTCAAATAATTATTTACTCCACTGTATATAAGAAAAAATAAGAAAGGCTATGTTTAAAAAAGTGTAAAGATGTAGTAGTAGCAGCAGTCTGCAGAATAATGATAAATGGTTGTGGGATGAAAAACAACACAGAGTAATGATTCATTTTGGGATGTAGCAAAAATAAGTGATTGGGAGTAATTGTTATTGCACAGTAGGTAATTATAGTCATTATTGCACAGGTAATAAACAGATAATAAATAGTTAATAAATAGTTTTAAGTAGTTATGTAATAGTTATACAGCAACTATTGTAATAACAATTAAAGGGCAAATTGCGTGTTACTGTCATTTTGTTTCATACAGTTACCCACATGCAATTGTATAATTAGAAAATGAATAACATAGTTAGATACATAATCACATTTACATTCAGTTTATGCCCAATAGCTTTGCATTTCCAACCTCTAATGCAATAATGCCTCTTCTACAACCTAATCAGAAGTTTGAACTAACTAAATTGAACTCTAAGAAAGACCTTAAAATGTCACCTCTGTCTCTCTTACAAATGTTTAAAGAACTATAGAACAGTACATTCTAGACATTCTAAAACTAGGACTTGGGTGAAACTCATGATGTTTGTCATATTAAGGCACAAATGTACCAAATTCTAAAGGGTTCACAAACTTCTAAGTACCAGCCTAGGTCTACAAACAGCATGGGTGGCTTAGTCTATGCTGAATGCACTATATACTCAATGGTTCAGCTACATCTGCAGCTCCCCCTCAGCTATGGCAGCTGTCAGGTGGTCTCGTTTAAGAAAGACATTACCACTTTCAGGATTATGAACTCCTCTGCTTTCTAGAAGAAACCACATAATCAGAAGAGCAAGAATTTTTAAGGCAGAGAATTTTACTGTCAGGCCTGATAAGCAGAGAGTCCTGAGTAAGACACATCCCACTTTTAGCCTATATTAAGCCTGAGCTGTTCGGAAGAAAGCTTCTTAAAGGGCCAGGGATTATTATGAGTGTTATGCATTTTTTTTATCAATCCCCCTTCAGCCTTCTACATTTATAGCGCACAGCACACACACACAGTCACACACACATCAACCACTCTCACACACAAATCATTAAAACATCACACAAACAACCACACACACAAACTCAAACACACCCAGTGAGCTCAAGTCCTCTAAATAAATCTGAATATTTCCAATCAGCAAGAGATTATGAAGCCATTCATTTTATTCATCATGGCCATCAGTTGGTAAGATAATTTCCAGAGCGACGAAGGAGCAGAAGTTGAAGAGAGCACAAATCAGCTGCAGTTTAACCACCCAAAACAGATATTTGGACATGATGTTTGTAGGCAATCACATCTGCAAATGTATCCTCAAAACAGTGAGAAAGAATTTTTTTTCTTAGAATTACCCACTTTCCCAAATCACTAGTTTTAATAGTAAACATGCAGAAACATTTTCAGACTCCAACTGCTAAACAAGAAAACTAACAGGGCTAAACCCTGAGGTCCTTGTCATATTTGGCATTAACATGCATCTTGAGTGATTTCATCACAAGTGGACAGCGAGTGGCTGTTTAACTCCTGAAAGTTCCCATTGATTGTGAGCAATAATGTACATTTAGACAAATAACAATTGTCTGCAGAATTATTATGATAGGATATAAATCATATGTCATCATAAGTTTTAATCTAAAACTTACAACAATTACCATATATTTTTCCCTGGCATAACATCCATGCATCCATCCATTTTCTAAACCGATTCTTCCATTTCTGAGTCACAGGGAAGCTGGAGCCAATCCCAGCTGACTGCGGGCCTAAGGCGGGGTATACCCAGGACAGGAGGCCAACCCATAGACAGACAACCACTCATATACACATTCACACCTATGGGCAATTTTAGAGCATCCAATCAACCTACTGCAAGCCTTTGAGACTCACGCAAACACACACAACACCTAGTAAGGACCGGCAAACATAAAGTCATTTTACAGTGTCAGACACCCTCTACAATTTTTGCAAAGAATGTTATATCATTCTCAGGGTGCATGACAACAAGTGACGACATCACACCCCTGAATAAACAACAAGAAAAGAGAAGCTACACTTCTCACATTAAATAATGTATATAGCACTAACAAATCACAGCGTTTTGTGTTTAGGGATCTCTGACACCACTTTATTTTCATTACAGTCTTCATAAACTGCCCTCCAACCATGGCTGAGGGAGTCTGCTGCAGATTTGGGCAGCTCTGAGTGCTTCCTTGTGTTCCTTTCACCTGGGAACAAGAAAACAATTACAGAAATCGCCAGATGCACCTGTCTATCTCTGAGGCTTAAATCTCCAACCATGTAGATGTGTCTCTTTAAGAGTGGTATTTCAGGGTTAGGAAAAACTGCTTTGCTGTTTAAAAGCTGCATCATCAGCCCGGCTTACCGCATTCACAATTAGCACTAATTAGATCTACAAGCCAGAACATACAGGCTATGATAAGCAGATAGGCCAACACTGCCTCAAGGGGTTTTCAAGTCAGAGCGCTTTGTAATCATGCGAGGCAAGCTAAACGCAGGGGTCAGTGTTCCGGTATAGAGAAATGTTAAGTGCAAAAAAGCAAAAAAATGGTAGCCACTAAAAAAAAAATGAGCCTTCAGGATATGATGGACAAATTTAAATAAATGGACAGTAATTGTGGTCCTGCCAATTCACATGGGCTGACTATATTTTCCAAAATGTAATATATTAAATGAAGACGTAACACAATCATGTCATGTCATGTATCTCTAAAAAGCTGGTTTCCTTTTGAATGTAACTAGAATATATTTGTGTGCCTATTTACTTTGCACTTATCACAGCATTTACACATGGTCTATGCACTCACAGAGCTAATTGGGTAATGCAGCTAAGGCCTTGTTTCAAAACTCTTTTTGATAGATAGATAGATTAAAACTTTATTAATCCCCTGGGAAGGTTCCTTCGGGAAATTTAGTAATTTTTTATTTAGAATTAGCTTTTCTCAACATTCAGAACTATAAATCTTAGCTTCTAGAACATCTGCACTTTTAATGTTCATTTTTAAACATATTTTGGAGGACTTTACAAAGGACTTGCAAGATTTTATATTAAATTAACCTTAAAAATGTATATTTTTTACACACACACACACACACACACACAACATATATAAACTTAATCGCTCACTGCCATATTACTGGCATCCTTACAGCTTTGACCCGTCTGCATTTTGAATGTAGGGAAAGTAAGGTAGGGAGCTGTCAGCACACAATGTGATGCACCATCAGATAGATGCTGACCACATGGAAGAGTGCTGCAGTCCCTAACTCCTGCCCACTCTGCAAAAGTGTATTATGATGAGCGTTTATCTCTCAGTATACAGGCTATACACACTCAGGCCAACTAAGAATATAAAGTCAATTTTTTTTTCTTTTGTATGTTGTCATTTTAGCTGGTTAATCCAATAAAGGGTGTTCAATGTGTTTAATGTAACAAACATTGTGACAAACACTGAGCATTCATAAATTGAATAAAAAAAACACAGTACTATTTACCTTAAAAGTACTTTTTACTTATATTTATTCTGATGCACTTATTTAATTTATTGTCTTGTTTTAAGCTGTTAAAAAAAGAAAACTGTACTAAATGAAGTATGTTTGCTTTTAACTTACTAGTATTGTACTGCTATTTTAATTGTCAAATGAATCCCTCAGTTTGTTATACCTTATCCTGCCTATGGGTAAATATGCCCTCACATCACATTCAGCCAAACAAATTGAAGGTGGTGAAAGAAAAATTCACATTTGTAGCAGAGATGTTTAGGCTGCTTGCCTAAGTCAATATATAGAAGCTAAATTTTAAAAAAGCCTGTTTTGAATAAATTGTTCTTATGGTGCCATAAAAACCCACACTTTTACAAATGTTTACTTATGCAGTTATAAGGAGTTGTCTTTTTGAATGAGGTGCCATACAGAACAGTCAATCTGAGATTATTCACACAGATCAGTAATAAAGGTCGAGACAGCCTGTACAATCCAAATAAATCAAAGAATACTGGAATACTGAAGGAAATGGGCCCCCTTAAAATATTTTATCTTAATTTAAATTGTAATTGAGACCCTACAATTTTCACACATTGTAAATGTTTATTTTTATATAAGCATACCACAGCACAGAACGCTTCATCACCCCACCCCACCCCACCCCACGCATACACACACACCACACCTGTAATGATTTTTCAGTAAATGTCAGACACAGATGCAAGTAAGATGGCATGTTTAATAGTAAAAATCGTGGTAGAGAAGTTCAGAAAAGGATCGTCAGGAGCAAACAGGATCAACCAGGGCAAGGCAAAAAACAAGGTCAAGACAGGCAAAGGTCAAAAATACCAGCAAACAGGATTATCATAGGCAAAGGCAAAATGGCAAAAATCAAAAAAGGCAAAACAGAGGTCAAATACCAAACTCGACGACACAGGATACAATGCTCAGAAAGGCAAGGGAAGTTACAAGTCTTCGCAACTTCCCCAAATGTTTCTGTCTCTTAAGAAGCCCTCCAGAGGATCCCAAATCGAATGCACCTGGGAAGGGCGGGGCTGAGGCCGGCTAAAATTCTAGGGATGATGACCGGCTAAGGCCACCAGATTGAGCCATAGCTCCCCTTACACCACCCCACACCCACTTAACCAAAACATTGCTGTTTCATTGTCCTTTTGACACTAAGTGTACCCACTTGCACAACAGAAAGTATCAAGATCAATTTCTATAATGGTGAAGCAGTTACATTCTGGCATAACTGTTGTACCACTCAGAGGCACCAGAATGTAACCACTGCACCATTTTAACTGGAACAGCGTATGGAACACACCCGCATTAGTGGATACGTTTAAGAAACAGGAACCAAATGCACCTCAAGGTCAAAAATATTGTTTGACACACACAGTTATACAGTATATCACATTTCAGGCAGTATGATGGTAAAAAAAAAACATCATACCACCCAAACCTACAGACTGAGGAGGAAGAGGTAGCGGAGAGAGAGACACTCATTTACAGGATGTGTTAGAAATAAATAAATCTAATACATTTCTGCCGGACAGCTTATGTGTGACTGCTAGACATTCTCAGTCCTCAGGTATCTGTCTCTCACAGCAGGACTGCACATTTCCCTGGCACTGGTGTGACTGTGAATGTTGTTCCAGGCATGGCAGCTGCCCAGCCAGCTCTGGAGCCATCGGGCACTTTAAAGAAAACCATCTGCTTGTGAGTTTTCAACTAGTAATAATTTTCAGCATATAGAGCCAATTTCACAGAATATCTGGGGGAGAATGGGGAGAATGTAAAAGGATGACCTAGTTCTGCCTTTCTCTACTCACTTCTGAGCTAAGGTGCTCTGGAACCTTGAGGGAAAACAACCAGAGATGGACAATAAAGAAGACATTAGGAGGACTGTGCTCTCTGAACCTATGATAGCAAGACTGCATTACTGCCCAGGTCACATTGTAAAAAGGAGGAGAGTGAGAGAGAGAGAGAGAGAGAGATAGGGAAAGAGTGAGAGAAATAAGGAGAGAGAAAGAGAACGAGATAGAGGGGGGGGGGTTGACATTGCAGGACTGTTTCTATCCAAAAAAAAAAGTAAAAAGGGCCCACGGTATGCACTTAACAAAAAACATTGACACTAACTTTTCCGTTCTGAGGTTCTAACATAATATACTATTAAGAGACATACAAGGAGACCTTTCTTAGGCTTATTATCTAGTAATTACAGGCCATTTAAGGGGTATTTAAAATATAGATTTAATATATTGATTAATAATTTAATATTATATATTTATTAAAGTTGTCAAAAATGTCTATTACATTTTTTAATAACTTTATTTACATAGTGCTACAATGTAGCTTAACAAAGTCTTGGTCTGAGCCTATAATGAGTAAGTCAAAGGTGATGGAGGCAAGAAGAAAACTTGAGAGGAACCCAGGTGGCCTTAGTTTAGGTCTATATCTTTAATGGCTAGGGGGTGCAGTAAACTAAGCATGTGGAGGTGGTCTGTGGTAGCTGAACTAATCTGAAGATATGGATTGTGTCCATTGCTCATACTCTGATTTTGATGGCAACATAGTTCATGATGTTATTTATCATGATCATGGCAAATTACTTGGGAGTATGTCTCAATATGTTGTTATGAGTATGTTCTGGATATCATACATATTTAAAGAACACTGAGTGACTGCAAATCTGGCCTGGTTAATTGGATTTAGTACTCCTATCTGCCAATATCTGATATTGTTCATGCACATGTCTGTTGATGTTGATACCAATGCTGATACATAAACACAAATATGTTGAAATTGGACGGAATCTACCTGGATTAGCATGATGAAAAAGATATTCATTCAATTTCAAATGTATTTATTTAGGGTTACAAATGCAATAAATTAAATGCAATGCAGACATTTAAGGCCAGTGTTCCAGCAGCACCTAAATGCTCCGTTCTTCTGAAGAACAATAAATGTGTCATTAAATATCAGCCTTTCCAATGTCAATTCGTTTTGTTAATCAAATATCTGCTAATACTGTTATGATCCAGATTACATTGCAGGGAAATTTGCAGTGTTACAGAAGCATAGAGGATAGCACAAATAAAGATAATAATAATAAAATTGCATAGTTAGCAACTCATTAGAGTGCTATGAGGTAAAAAGGGAAGGTAAAACCTGTCACGATCAGTAGAAGAAGCTTGGATCCATCTGCACACTCAACATTTTTATTCAGCATGATGCAAAAAAGGTAAGTCCATAAGGCAACAAGCAGAGTCGAAAACAGTCCAAAGGTCAGAACGAGAGCGAACGGGAATACTATGGGCTAAGGCTAAAGCTAAGGTCAAGAAAACACACAATGGTCGATACACAAACTAAGAGCTAAGGGTGCTAAGGCTAGTAAAACTCTAAGGCTTTGAAACACGGCTAGGTTATGTCGGTTATGTCTTTATGTAGGTAACGCCAATCACAGGTTAACCAAAATTATCATTATTATAGATGTTTATGCAAATGTGGCTTACAAAGTTCATTCTGCCACCTTTAATCAATGTTTTTATCATTATATGCATGGCTGATGCACATTTATAGTAAAAACGTGGAGAACTGTAGTTCATCTAGGACCATTTTTACAGCTCTCAGCAGAGACCAGTGCTTCAGAGTTCGAGTTCTAACTGCAGACAGTTTTATGTGCTGATTATATACACAGTGAATAGCATTATTTAAAGATTAAGAACATAGCCACATAGTCAGTACTGCAATTAAGAAAGTTTATGAGTGAACCTGAATTTAATCTCACCTACCCTGACCAGTCATAATATTAAAACCACCTGCCTAATGTTGTGTAGGCCCCCCTTACGCCAGTAAACAACTCTGTGGTGGACTGTGTTTTGACACCTTTCTGTCATTGTCAGCATTAACATTTTGAACAACCTCTTTGGGATTGGATCAGATTGGCTAGCCTTCACTTACCATTCATCCATGAGCCTTTGGTGCCTTGGTTTGGGCAGTGAGTTTTGTATTGGCTAACGTGTCTGGTCTGGCTAGTGTCAGGGTTCTGTGTGGCCTTTTCATGACTCTTTGCCGTGACTTTTGCCGGTGTTGGGAGCTTCAACGCCTACTTTTGGTTACAATTTTCTGCTTTGTCATGCAGCATCAGCAGCAGCTGTTTTACTCTCTGACTGAACTTAAAAGCTTTGATTGTCACTCTCGCTTGGATCCTGTGTCACATAATTTATGCCACGCACTTGGAACTGCCCATCTCCCACGTTACATCCACCGCTTGCAAAGAAGACAAAAGACAAAAGCATTTTACTACAGCTCTGATGCTTCGATTCCTTTATACGACCCCTCCGCTGTTGTTTCTGCTAGTTTACAGCCCTCCCAAAACTACAAAGGTTCCTGTCAGAATTTTGTGAACTTCTAACTATTATCACACCACTCTGCTCTGCCATAATTGTACTTGGTGACTTTAATATTCATGACAGTTCTTACACATGTGAATTCTCTGTCTTAGAATGTTTTAGTCTGTTACAGCATGCTGACTTTCTGACTCATACTCATGGTCATATACTTGATTTGCTGTGCTCAACTGGCTTAAATGATTTCTTTTTTCCCGCATTTCTTTGGGTCTGTCTCTGGTGTTTCTGACCACAGTTCACTGTACTTTCAGTATTTTATTCCTCCTTCCTTAAAGAAAATTGCTGTTTCTTATCATGAGACTAGGTCCATCAACCCTGATCTGTTTGCTGCTTCTCTTCAGTCATCTTCACTGTCTTACATACATGATCTCTCTTCCCCAGACAGTATGGTTTCTCTTTATAATAAGGCTATCTCTGAAACAGTTACTGAACTTGCCGCTTCAAAGATTAGACTTGTACCAGCATCTTGTTCCTGTTCATGGTTAACTCCTGAGCTCAGAACTATGAAGTCTGTATAAAAAATATGGCCTTGTTATCCATTCTCTCTTGTATATTGAGCACATAGTGTATAGAGCACAAGTACAGGGTTACCCTAAATGAAGCTGCTACTATTCCTCTCTCATAAACGGGGCCAAGTGTAGACCAAGAGCCTTTTTCAGAACGATTAAAAACTCTTCAAAACACCTATACCAGTGTGCCCCCATACTCCTGAACAGTGCCAGGCTTTCCTTATCTACTTTGAAAACAAAGTGAACCAAGTGAGTCCTCCTACACTGACCACAAGATTGACCTCTTTTTCATCAATTGATTCTCTCACTATCTTTGAACACCTCTCTAGATCCAACTCTTCCTTCTGTTTGCTTGATCCTGCCCCTACTCCCCTTCTTAAGGCCTGTTTATCCACAGTTCTCCAATAGTCTCAACTGTAAATACCTGCCTCTCTTCTGGGATTGTTCCTACTGCTCTTAAAACTGCCGCTGTCACCCCAATCCTCAAGAAACCTGAATTGGATACCTCCTCTCTCTCAAATTACAAACCTGTCTCTAATCTTCCTTTCTTAGACAAAATTATGAAAAGACATAGCTAAATACCTTTCCTAATAATAATAAACTTTACAAGCCTTTTTAATCTGGCTTCCGTTTACAGCACAGCACAGAGACAGCTCTTCTGCATGCTGCTATTGACCTCTTTTGGTCTGCTGATAGTTGTTCACTCAACATTCTACTTTTTCTTGATCTATGCTCAGCTTTTGACACTGTTAATCATAATGTTATCATTTCCTGCCTCTGTTCTCTTGGTATTAGTTGGATTCCCCTACAATGGTTTAGGTCATATCTAACAAACCGTCAACAGTTTATCACTCTAGGTCCTCACAAGTCTTCCATGTCTCCTGTTATGTGTGGTGTCCCTGAGGGATCAGTTCTTGGACCCCTTCTTGTTCTGGCTTACATTCTACCCCTTGGACAGATTATTTATAGCCATTGCCTCAACTTTCACTGCTACACTGATGGTATCCAGTTATATCTTAGTACTCACTCCTCCTCAGACTTGCCTCTTAATTACCTAATGGATTGTATTTTGGATCTAAAGTTTTGGATGAATGATAACTTCCTCAAGCTAACCACAGATAAAACTGTAAACAAATGTTTTACTGGTTGGTCGCAAAAATCTTATATCACATGTTCGTCTTCTCTACGTTGCTGTAGTAGCTCTCTGTAGCTAGTGTAAGCATATGTATGTAGTTATTGTAGTTGCTCTCTGTAGTAGTATAGTAGCATAAGTATGTATCGAAGTTCCTCTCTGTGGTAGTTTAAGATCTTGGCGTGTTTATTTATTGCAGTAGTTGCCCTCGGTAATTGTATAAGCACTTGGCGTATGTATGTACTACAGTAATTACGTCTGTTATTTATTTTATATCTACGAGCAATGCGTTGGTCTTCCGTGTAGCACCACTCTCAGTGTTACTCTATGCAATGCGAACCCTTGATTGTTTCCTCTGTCCTGGAAGTCGCTTTGGATAAAAGCGTCAGCCAAATGAATAAATGTAAAATGTAAATCTCTACGTCTTCTAACTTTTCAATAAACATTGATGGGGTTTTCGTTAAGTCTGCTTCTGTTGTCAGAAATCTTGGTGTTCTTTTTGACTCATCACTCAACTTTGAAGCACATATTAAATCAATTACCAAAGTGGCATTTTTTCATCTCTGTAACATTGCTCTGTCGATTGCTGTCTATTATAGATGCCCATACTCTTGTTCATTAAATCTTGTATTGATTACTGCAACTCCCTCTTTATTGGTCTTTCTGCTAATTCTTTACAAAAACTTCAGTATATTCAAAGCTTGGGTCCTCACCCATACAAAATGCTCTGCTTACATCACGCCCATTCTTTATCAACTACACTGGTTACCTGTTTGATGATGAACATGTAAAACACTCGAGCTGAGCCCGAGCGTTGTTCCTACTGTACCTTCCCTCCATTATCTCACTATGCCAAATGACCCTGCGCTGCTGGACATGGCACACTTGCTGCTACACTGACGGCCTTCCTGGCCAGTCTTCAGCTCCAGTTCTGCCCCACCACCCACTGTTCTTTGCCTGCATGACTTGCTGCGTGACCGTACAGACTCAGCACGACTCAGCCCTCTCAGTTCATAGAATCAATGCTGTTTCCCCAATAACTGTCAACAATGGGATCTTCTTCCACTCCCGGTATCCTGTGGGACCAGCCTTAGGTCAAACATCAGGCCTCTCACATTGAAATATCAACACAGGTCAATACAGCATAAGGTTACGGTAATAAAGAGGCATGACATTGGCCTTATCTCTCAGGCCTTTAATGTCTATTCCCAAGCTTCACTCAGAGCCACTTTATGGTCATTCTAGTTTTTTCTTTACCGTAATCTCCCAAAAGAAAGGCAACTTCTTGAAGTCCACAGGAAATATGGGCCATCCAGGCACTCCTCTACATTTTATACTTCTGAAGAGCCCAGAATAAAGCAAGCTTCAAGTTGATTGTAATTGAACATGATCTGCACTCTCCTTTCCCCGCATTTCAAGTGCCACATGAAACAACAGAACTCTCAAAGCAAGACAAAGAGCTGTGAGAAGAAGGGGGGTGTGAACCTTTAAGCACCTTCCTATGTCTTTTATTAAAAGAAATGACATGCACTTTACTTATTCTAAACAAACAGGACTTTTTTTGATCAGCAATTGTTGCTTCATTTGACAGCATGTGTTTGAAAACCACAGTTGAGCACATTTCAGCAGAACACTACTTAAAATTCCTGAGGTCCACTTAGGACATTTGTGAGCTATATAAGACAAAAATAATTATATAAATTTTTACCTGACCATATCCAACCCCTATGTATTAGATTTAACTGGGCTGTTTCATCTACAAAACTGGCTATATGTAAATGAGCTCTGTTCCAATTAGTCGTTCCATTTATATCATACTTCAGTTATGCTCAAGGTTAAATACGGATGTACACACGTGGACAAAATTGTTGGTACCCTTCAGTCAATGAAAGAAAAACTCACAATGGTCACAGAAATAACT
>JBBPDA010096589.1:0-11581 GCA_037974385.1 Arnoldichthys spilopterus
AGATTAAAGTTAATTCTGTGACCATTGTGAGTTTTTCTTTCATTGACTGAAGGGTACCAACAATTTTGTCCACGTGTGTATACCGGCACTATTCTTTCCCATGATAAGAATTCATCATATTGCGATAATGATATCGCTGATGCTTTCACATTCTCACCATCGCACACATGTACACTATTTTACCATTATTTACACGTTTACAGAAGAAAAGTGTTGTTACGACACATCCAATCGTTTTTCCAGTGGTCCAGCTATTAATCCTGCGAGTGTGGATGTTTGCATTTTCCCTAGAATGTAAATTTTTGAATCCTTAACTGGTATAGTTTAGTACAGAGGTTTTCAAATCTGGACCTGGAATACAGATTCCAGTCCTGGATTCTGTAATCACCAGTAGATAAGACTCTAGGTGGCTAATTAATTAATTAATTAATTAATTAATTAATTAATTAATTAATTAATCAAATTCCAGGAGCAAAATCTGGCTTCAAGGTCCAGATTTGAAGATCAAATCGGGTTAAATTTTACTGTTTCGAACCAATGTTTGTGTTTGCAAGGCTCCCATGCCTGTGTGACCATAAAGAAAACACTGAATGGCTTGTTTTCATATATGTCCTGTATATCATTACCAAAAATATACCATGAGATAATGTGATATAATTTTTTGTCTTATCACCCATCCCCAATACAGACAGTACAATGTAAAGAGAGCAGTCAGTAGAAATGTATAGAGGTGTATATCTCTGACCATTTGAAATTTTACATTTCACCACTGCATGATCAGCCTGTACTGGTACGGATCAGAATTAAGAACACACAAACATAACTGGAGGAACTACTTGCACCAGGGCAGTTTGGTGATTACCCCTCCTCAAACATGCTCATTATGCCAGACACACAGCAGGAGAGCTGAACCAGGTGTGTTTGTGCAGGAAAATGGCCACTGTGCCAGACACCCATGACTTTCACACTAGGAATATTGACAATAAAGATAATACAGCAAGCTTTTTGGCACATTTAAAATTTGCAAAAAAAAAAATTGTTTAAAATTTGAATGTGCATTTTTACACCCTACATTTTCAGAAAAAAAAATACTGTCCTGGTCAAATTTCATCCAAGTCACACACAACATCAATGTTACCTTTACCTGCAGTACCTTAAAGTTTGTCATTAATTCCTACTCAACACTAAATTTTCCCCCTTTTTGGATTTGTACCACATTTTCTCACCAACATAGTAATTTCCGATTCCAGCCAACAGTGTGTGTGGACAGTGTGTTCCTCCAGGCATGCTCATTTTCTCATTGTGTTAATTGCCATTAGATTAAATGGATGTGGAGGACAGCAGGGCTCAGGCACTTCAGAAGAACCTTCATTTGCTTCTTATACTTCCCTCTTACAGCAGCTATTGGCTATGGCTAATACTGAAAACATCTACAGGAATTTAAATATAATCTTTTAAAAAAATGACCTTTTCAACTAACGTAAGCGAAGAACTAGAGACTCATGCTACCATAAGTTACTTGGCACACATGGTGGAAAAGCAGCTGCCTCAACTTCCTCAAGCAGCCAGCCACTAACAATGGCCCAGGTTCAGCTCCAGCTCACTTTAACCCCTTAAAAGGTCAAGACTCACCGACCTTTTATTACACACTTCTGTGACTCAGACAGTTTGCATTGTAATCAATAAAGTTACTGAACAATAAGCTGTAGGATTCAATAAGACAGGCTTTTAAGAGTTTAAACCACTTCTGTACTATTTAATAAATTAAGCAGTAAGAGTCAATAGAACAAGGAGTGGACAATATGACAATTTTATAATCTGACCTTAAAAATCTGAAAAGTAGATGGTGGATGTCCATGTCCCATTACTTATGTTTCCAAATTTCACTGAAAAAATTGAGAGTCTGTAGCAACCAATAATGTAATACCTGCCAGTAATGTAATACTTGCCCATCACTTAAATTTGGCCATTTTAAATGAAATAGGGCTTAGATTACATATTTGAGCCAATAACGTAATAAAAGTTTGCCAGTAATGTAATGACGTTATTGGCTGGTTATGTTATTGGCCTTGCATTAAAACATTGTGTTAAAAATGTCATGATATGATTTTTTGAGAAGATCAACCACCCCTAAATTGAACAAATACATACTAAAGCAAAAAACAGCAGCACAACTAAGGCAGTGTGTGTGTGTGTGTGTGTGTGTATAATAGTAGCTCTGGTTTCTCTGTTTAACATATGTGGGTGATATTTTGCTCATTCATTTAGCCCTGGTCATTTATCCCTGTTCTTTAGTGTTTCCTGCTCAAACGTACTAACTTCAATGTAAGCTCGGCTTCATAATTAGCTAATCAGTAGAAATGTGTGTGTGTGAAGCCAAAAAAAGGAAACGAAAAAATGTAAAAAACACATGCACTCCAGTAGCACAGTTGGGAATGAGGCTATTTGAGGTGACCGTAGGCAAGCCAAGGCAAGTCAGGTTTATTTATATAGTACATAATCACACACAAAGGTCATTCAGTGCACTTTAAAGAGACATAATGAGCATTAAATAATAACAGCTAAAATAATTGCAATTAAAAAAAATGAATGAAATAAATTAAGACAACACAGATAAAAGTGCATGATAAAAGTAGATAGAATTTACATTAATTTCTTCCAAATTAAAGAATATACAAAAATGTATTATTACTATTAAAGAAAAAGAAATTAGAAAGAAGTTCAAACTTGACTAAAAAAGAATTTTTACTGTCTTCATGCCTTTATGTACGTGAACTGGGCAATAAGTTTCAGGTTGGGAAGAGCGATACAACCCTAAAGTTATATCACGATATCTCATAATATATTTTTGGTAATGATATAAATGATGATATGAAAATAAGCCATTCTACATTATCTTTTGTGCACAGAGACCTGAGCTTTGTGCAAATACAAAAGCTTTGATCCGAAACAAATTTTATCCTGACCATCAAATATTACACTCTATACCAGTTATTCACAAATTAAAATCCCAGTGAAAATGCAAACACCAACACTCCCATAGCTTAACCCCTGGACAACCAAAGAGAAATAAAAACACTTTTCTTCTATAAATGTACTCATAATGACTAAACAATGTAACTGTTTGAGAATATCAGTATTGCAATATGACAAATTATCATTGGGAGCAACATAGATGATACAGTGGCAAAGCCTTAGCTTCAGGTGTTGGACACACTGATAGAAGTTGCTGCCAGAAGTTGAGCAACTTTGCAAATGACCTAATGGTCATAGAAATAGCACAGTTAACAGCATGTGTTATGGAACGATGTCTAAGCCTTATGTGTCAGCCTGGGGATGTGTAATGGGGAGCACAGCTCCCTCACAGACCTAGATGAGTGATGAAAACAGGACTGTGCCTGTTTGCTATCCAATAATGGTCTTAACTATCCACCCAGTATTAAGCAGTGAGAGGACAAAAAAACACTAGACAGAACAAAACCAGTGTTTGATCATGACATGATATTTATGATATTTAACATATCTGAAAAATATTTAAACTTTTAAAAGGTAAACTTATTCTGTAATGCCGCACTGAAACTGTCACTGGGGCCAAAAGAAGCGCGTGCAAATTTAGCATGTCATTAGCGCTACCTCTTCTTGCCAATAATAGCACTGTATCATGTCAACAGCGTGTGTGTTATTTCTATAGGACACATGATGGTAGAAAGAACAGCTTCAGCTGGGTTACCACTGAGGACAGAGACATGTGACAAGCAGGCAAGAAAAAAAATGATCTAAGAGGATTTCTGTATTTACTTTGCCCGCACAAGCAAAAATATGCAGCGTGTGTCAATTTTGGACTCAGGGAAGGTCCAAGTTGTGTAGCTTTAATTATAAGGAGTGAACGCCTAACAACCCAGCCGCCTCCGACACAGTCTGACACGGGCTCGCCACTTCTAAATGCATCTCCCTGTTCCTGTGCTGCACTGACACTTCTAGGAAAACAGGAGCTGGCTGGATCTCTTTACCCTGATGAGACAACACTAGACGCTAAAAGAAAAGAAAATACCATGCTTTTTCTCGGTTTTTCTTATTTCTGCATAGCCTTTAAGATGTAAACAAGGTTATGCACAGCAGGTTTGATGCAAAATGCTTAAATCTGTGAAGCATTCACAGCTGTGGTGCATGGAACCAAACATCTGCCTCCAAATGCTCACTTAAAGAAAGTTCTTACATGAAATGTGGACGAATAGGCTACACACCCAACACTTCACACACTCTTTGAGGATCGTTTTTGGGAAGGTTTTAATGTAAAAACACTAATGCACTAATGAAGCAGGGGGACATGGAAGGTAATGTATGATCAAAAAAAGCTTATTTTGTTCATTATTTTGATAGGATGACATGGTCATGGGCATCCAAGGCTCACTGATGCATGTGTGGAGTGAAGGATAGCCTCTGATCTATTCCCAAAGAAGAGCTCCTGTTGCACAAAATGTTAAAGCTGACTGATAGTAAGGGATCAGAACACAGGGCACCACAGTCAGAGCGCTTTCAGCAGCATGAGGGACCTACTCAATATTAGGCAGGTGGTGTTAATGTTATGGCTGATTGGTATAGGTCATTACGTTATATTGGAGACACGTAGGTTCTCTCATGTTGGATGGTAAATTAAATTGCTTGTTTGTGTTGCAAGCAAGACCCCTGGTTCCATTTACCCCCAAAGGTTCTCGAACATGAAATATTTGGCATGACTGAATGATTGTTTACATTTCAACCAACAAACTGTACAGGAATTTAAAAAAAAAACTTCCACAGCAACACAGAGAATTTATTCACATACAGATTCAAATCCAGGCCAGGAAAAGGTGAGGTGACACATGAGTGGAACAGAAAAGCTAACAGGGGAAATTCCAACAGAGGTTTTTATTACTCAGTGGGCATATTCATACAAGATTTAATGGCAGAACATGACACCTGAACACAAATCTTCACGATGACTTAACTTAGTCTGCTAATGGATCCACTTTTGGTGGATTCTAAACAGTAAAGACCTGCAGGGAGCAGTGAGGCTCGTGTCCGTTAACCTTTAAAATGTGACAGGAGACGTACAGTGGCTCGCATGGAAATGTAACAGCACCGAGCAGAAAGCACTCTACTGTAATTTGGTAAATCAACACCTCTTGCCAAAGCAGCAATCCACTTGTTCAGCTGGTATGAAGATAAACTGAGTGGAATACAGTGAGGCCATCATGACAGATAAGCGTGTTGACAGGAGCCGATGTGCAAACACTTACGGCCTACAGCCGACCAATGATGCAAGAGCCTATTATCCGTCAGGGAGGCTCTGCAACACCTCAGTCCCTTACAACGATGGATGGGTATCAAGATTTCAGTGGTACTACACTTTGGTGCTCATTAGCCACAACATTAACACCACTGACATGTAAAGTGATCAACACTGACTATGTAGTTATTTCATTACAACGGCACCTGTCAGGGAGATGGGAAACATTAGGCAGCAAGTGAACAGTCAGTTCTCAAAACTGATGTGCTGAAAGCATGAAGAATGGGCCTAAGCCACAAAGGATTTGAGCCACTTTGACAAGGGCCTCATTTTGATCATTAGACAATCATAAGTCAGAGCATCTCCAAAACAGCAGGTCTTGTTGAGTGTTCCAGGAACAGAAAGGGGTCAAAACACACAGTGCACCACAGTCAGAGCTGTTTCAGCAGCATGACGGGCACCTACTCAATATAAGGAAGATGGTGTTAATGTTATGCCTACTTGGTCACTATTATTCTATTTGGCATCATTAGCATCATTTTCCTGTCACCAGTTAGCAAGTCTTAACCCAGAATGTGGAAACTCACTGCAGACTGATCGATAAAGCAGAGAGAAATGGGAAAGGGGTGGAGCCAGGTTATGACTTTAACTCCAACACATTTAAAGTTACATATTACCAATATTCCACTTTTGTGAGTTGTAACCAATCACCATTCAGACACGAGTGGCATCAGGGGGGCTTCCCTGCGCACACCTGGACTTTTCCTATTCCCTCAGTGGAAAAAGCACAGCTCCAAACATTGCTTCCACTTGGAGGCTGAAGCCAAGCCAATGCCACCCCCAAAACATAACAAACCAAGCCAGATCACAGGCCTCCCTGTCTGGGGCCATGCATCAAAAAAATCTGTGGCTAAAGTGTAGGAAATGGGCTGGGTAAGATGCTGTTCCGTATACAGGAAGCATGCAGGAAGTACATTTGTGAATATTTCATTCCATTAATCATTTAAGTACGTTTGACAGCTCTTACTCTAACACACACACACACACACACACACACACACACACGCTGAGGGAGGGGCACTCTTCTGCTTTATCCCTGGAAGAGTGCAGGACAAGTCTGGCCCACATTCGCAGCAACCTCATTGTCAAACAAATTATGCACAGTTGACTGCAGAAGTAAAAAAGGAAGAAAAGGCCCAGAAACGGCATTGCCATGGAGAGTGACACACTGCCCCAAACACTGCAATACCGTCTGGGAATTCTGAAGAGGTGGACCATGGAATGAATGTGCAGGGAAGAATAAAAAGTTTTTCACATTCATTTACATTCTCATTTACATTCATCAACATACAGATACAGCCTGAGAAACAACTATATGTACCATGACTGCAGACCAACACCTAAACTACATGAATCCAGTCAGTGCACTGAGCATTGTGTGTGATGTTCTATGTTCTTCTGGTAAACGTTTTAATGGTTCTTCATGGATTCTTTAGTAAAGGCAACTGTTTAAACAGAACAATGACAACAAAGAATCATTTGAATGTTTCAATATTTTTTTACAAAACTGCAAGGGCGTTTTATATGATGGGGAACTGGTTCTATATGATTTATTAAACCAGTGGTTCTCAAACCATCTTCAGGGATTCCTCAGAGTCCATATTTTTACTCTAACCCAACTCGTCAAACCTGTTGGTATAGTGGTAAGTATCCCAACCTGTCACGCAGGTGACAAGGGTTCGGTTCCCTGACAGGGAGGAGTGGGGGCCTATTGGTTAGGGCATTGCCCTTGTGAACAGGAGATTGCAGGTCCTGCAAGTCCTGGCCCAGGTACCACTGAGGTATCCTTGAGCAAGATACCATCTTAATACATGGGTGCCATGTGCCATTAATCGCTGCTCCACGTGTGCACACGTGATGGGTTAAATGCAGAGGTCACGTTCCGTCATTGTGCCTTTGTGTGTCTTTAAAATGTGACATTTTCAAGTGGAATTCCCCAAAATTTTGCTGTTGAGCTTTTCAAGAGGTCTGCAGCGTCAATCAAGGGGTCTTGGACCACTCCGCCCTGACTGGATAATAATGAGCTTACCTGGTAGGAGTCTGGCTTCGAGCTTCTTAATGGGCACCGGAGGAGTTTTCTTCAAATCAGTCTGCGTGAAGTAAATAAAACAGCTTAAAAATGACCATCAAGATCTTTAACACACATTCCACACACACATGTAATGCAAGCTGCAATGTAAAACACATACCAACATGATGGCTAATGGAATGTTTACGGAC
Source organism: Arnoldichthys spilopterus (assembly GCA_037974385.1). Lineage (NCBI taxonomy): Eukaryota > Metazoa > Chordata > Actinopteri > Characiformes > Lepidarchidae > Arnoldichthys > Arnoldichthys spilopterus. The sequence continues at coordinate 7,550 of JBBPDA010096589.1, forward strand.
CTTTTACTTTGTCTGAAGCATGAAGCGGTTTTCTGTTTTGCTAAAAATGAATATGATTTCCAGTTTAAAGTCATAAAGCTGTCCCAAACTTAAAACTGTCCTCACGGTCATGAACGGTACTGTATGAATCAGCTGTGTTGTTTAACAGAATGGTGTGGAGAGCTGACAGTTAATCCGATATTTTTAGCATCTTCAGTTGCTTCCTCAGTTTTGCACAGAGGCGTTGGGTCTAATGTACACAACAGAGTCTAGAAGTTGTTTGGCTGACAGGTTCCTAATGCAGTAGCCTTGCAGATCCACTGCACCGCAGAACTTAAGGAGCACACTTTAGACACCAAACATGTTTTAACAGACGATCTGTATTGAGGGATCAGACAAAGTAGACCACGAGCTAATGTATCGATGAGACGCACAAAAAACGATGTGCATTCATTCCACAGTTCACTTTACTTCATCTCACTGTGAGCAGTGTTTTGTACCGAGAGGCTGCTTTTACTTAGGACATGAAATCACATCGGAGCAAATTTTAAGGTATGGAAAAATGTATCTGATCATTGGTTAAAATAATATATGTTGGACTGAACTGTGATAAAACTCGTGATTGGATAACACAAGACAGAATAGAAATTGCACTCTATGTGAAAAATCACACTCTTAAACTGCAATTTCAATGCAAATCTCAGAATTGTTCAGCCCTAGATGCTACAGTCCAATACTACTCTGATCATCTCCCATATCCTTAATGTGAAAATCTGGCAACTTTCCTTCCAGCAGTGAACCATCACCGGTAAGAAGTGTAAAGGGGTTAAAAATACTTTTTCTCACCTGAAGTGGAGGAAGGTACGACTTAAACGTTGGTTTCGGGGGAGTCTTGGTAGAAAACATGTTTGAAGGCTGCAAGACTGATACTCACACACAGAATTAAATACTAAGCCAAATCCGAGGCACCAGCAGCAGCTAATTTTCAGCAGATCAAACTTTAAACGGGGCTGTTTTTCACAGCAGCAGGCTGCCTACACGTCTCCCCTTCAAGTTAAAAAAAGACTGAGTCTTCATTCATTCAAGAACCCATGTTAAAGTCCTAAAGCTAAATCCCCCCCCAAACAGCTCTCGCTCTCTCCCTATGTCTGTCGGCTGCTAGCTGCGTTAGCATTAGCTCTCCAGTAAGTTGGCTGTCAAACTCCGCACGACTCAACTTTTTTCTGTTGCGTTCTTGATGGCTATCAGGGACGTGCACGTCTGAAGCTCATCTCGGTCGTCCTCTCCCTTAGAAAAGACGGCCGTGGATGCCGAAACGCGGATGCACCTGTGGTTTAATCTCTCCCTCCCCGCTGACTGAGCTGCTGTATTATTGCGAGCGGTTTGCTTCTGGCAGTCGATGTCGCGGCCATGTTTACAGAAGTAGCGGCGAGTGACTCGTGAACGAATCGGATCTTTGAAATGCTCTGTTGGATGAATCTGTCTAACCGAGTGAGATTAGAACCGACTCTTTTGAATCGTCTGCGCAGTTAATTTGCGTTATAGACTGGACCTTTCTAATATACTCTTTTTTACATGAATTATGGTTAAATATGTTTTAAAATAAAATAATTATATTACAATTCATTAAGATAAATAATATGGTACCTTTCCATTTGTATAGTACCCTTTAATTGATTTTCTATTATTAACCATTTACCCTAAATAATGACATCATAAAATCCCACTCTGTGAAATATTAGGAACAGTAAGTTTGAATTTTATCTCTGTATAGTCTAGCACATGTCCTCATCTTCCACTTACTTATGTGGTTTTGTATTTTGTACTTTTGCACTATATTAGTGGGTTATTTTTTTATTTTTTATTTTTTAATATTTTATTTTTATTATTTTAACAAACACACTAATAGAATCTTACAAACCTTTTCTATGGAGGCTGAGTACAATCAGATTAGTTATACAATATCCAAAGGATTGGCATATGTACTCATGCATACATATGTAATGGGTAATCTTTCAAATGGTGCATGCTTAAACATGTTCTGTTGAAAAGGCTTTAGTAAGGGAAGGCGATCTAAAAAGACTACAGTGTAAATAATTTCTTTGTGCATATGATAATAAACGATTTGTATCTTTTATACCGAGATGAGACTCGTTAGATTTGTGAATCACTGAATCGTAAAATCCAACGTTCCATAAATTAAAACAGGGAATTCAAAAGAGTCGGTTCGAAAAATCGAATCGTTCCAGAAGGGAGAATTTGGAGTCGGCGTGGCCGAAATACAGGGGGCGTGGTCTACATACATGAATAATTATTTTGGGGTTTTTTTTTTGTTTTTTTCTTTCTTTCCACAGGTCATAGAGTAAACAACACTAAATTTCTGAAAAAAACAATAAATATTTTTAATTACATTTTCTATTTCAGCTGAGTGAGGTGTGAGGTGAGTGTCTGTTCTACTACTACTGAATAAAGGACTTAAGGTCTTCACTTTTAAAAATATTCAGTGTATCCCAAATGGAGCTCCTATCCTGTCTAACCCTGTCATTTTTTGTGTTGTTTTAGTTGTGTTCATTGTGCTGCACCATGGTCCTGCAGGAGCTTAGTTTCATTTCACCGTGTACTGAGTACAAACTTAAGACCTGCTTGAATTGACTTGAAGTTGCTGAGTTCTCTGTGTCTAAAAACACAGTGGTCCTTGCACGCACCATGTGCGCTTCTACAGTAATGCATGCTTTTTTGCTTAACAGTGAAAGAGACAATTAAAAGCACCTAAATCTCGACATGTGGTGGAAACTTGTCTGAATAAAGATCATTGCCTTCTTTAATGCTGCAGCCCTCTTCCAATCTTCTAATGCCCTGTGTTCATACGTGATCCAGCCATAGTCCCATTCATGTGCTCCATCAAGAGTCACTCTCATTTCATCCGTCCATAAAACCTTTAAAAGTGTTTTTTTCAGGTAATTCTTGCCTCAAACTTGTCACTTCAACTTGTGAATGATATTCAGTGGTGAGTGTGTTTTAGTCCTTTTCACCTTGACCTTGTTTCTAAACACTTGACATCTTGTATTGTTGGATACTCCAGGGAGAATTCAGTTGGAATATAGTGGCACTGGAGTATAATGAGTTTCAGGTTTTAAGTGTTTTGCAGTTAATTTGTGCATTTTCCTGTCCATGTATTTTTTGAGACCCCATTTCCAAAACCGTTGGGAAAACATCCCATTTAGTTGTGTAAAATGTAAATAAGAACAGAATGTGATGATTTGCAATGCACATAAACTCAAATTTAATTGAAAATAGAACAAAGACAACATGTAAAATGTTAAAACTGAAAAAGTATATGCTCATTTTGAATCTGATGCATAAATATGTTTAAAATAAGTTGGGATGGAGGCATGTTTACCGCTGTGTTGCATCACCTCTTCATAGAAACTGAATTTTGTTAATGCTTTAAAAATGACATTTTTGTTGTATGTTAAACAGCAATGGATCCATGTAGGTCTTTATTGTTGTTTAGAGTTTGTGACAGGAAGTAAAACCCTTGCGAGACTGTATACGCGAAATATAAATGAGGAAAAATAGTGGGCCAGCGCCACCTGCTGTAATAAATGAGGAATGGAGCAGAAGGATAAGTTAAACAGCAGCGTCATCTGGTGGATGATACTGTTCTGGGCCTAAACCTTCACTTTGCTGCCATTCGGTAACTCTGTAAAACCTTTGCCTTGCCAAACACTAATGTTACATTTACATTTACATTTATTTATTTGGCTGACGCTTTTTTCCAAAGCGACTTCCATGACAGAGGAAATAATCAAGCATTCGCATTGCATAGAGTAATACTGAAGGTGGTAGCCGTAAAATAAATAACGGACGCAACTACTACAATACATATGCCAAGTTATTACAATAACTATAGAGAACAACTGCTACAAAATACATATGCCACGTGCTTACAGTAACTACATAGAGTAACTACTACAATAAGTGAAAGTGACTATTTGTCATTGTGAACACACTCAAGCACCACAACAAAATGCAACCTCTGCATTTAACCCA
>JBBPDA010096600.1:0-11581 GCA_037974385.1 Arnoldichthys spilopterus
TAACATCAACAACATAAAGTGCATTGTGTGCAAGGATGTGCAAACTTTGCAGGACAGTGCAAGACAGTGCAAAGACATAAGCTCATATTCAAGACACACTGTGGTCTCTCCTTAAATACACAAGCTGATATATGCTGTTTGGCTTGCCGCACCCCCCCCGAGTTTGGGAGCCACTGGCTTAACCATTGGAAGAACAAGGTTGACTACACCTACCTAGATACCACAAACAGCCCTGTTTGAATGTATTCCAATTGACTATTTGGCATCTTAACCCCTTTTTATCCCCCTTCCAAGCAAAACAGTGTGATAAGAGTGTTTATTAAATATTAAGTGTAAAAGATAAATCTATTCAGCTCAGGAGAAGGTTCGTTATACGTATAAATGTGCTCGTACAGAAGCTCTTAGATGTTCGATCGCTATTTCAGCATTGGCTTTTTCTGCACCTTGGAAAGAAGAACATTTTATTTTGCAGCGGTAGAATGTACCTGCAATTCTTAAGAGGTGGGTTGACAAAATCCAGAGCCTCTGAAAATGAAAAAAGAAGAACAAGAGACCGTACTCCATTAGCGGTTAGTGTTTAGAAAGTCGTGGAGGGAATTGCTGCACTTCAGGAAACTGGGCACCATCACACACATCTCTCAGTTCATCTCACCAGAGGCCTCAGTGTAAAGCTCCCTCAGATGTAGGCATGGATATTTGTTACAGCTGGTTTATGTAGGCCACAAGAGAAGTGTTCACATCTAGTACAACATCTCCAAACAGAGCAGCATCTCCAAACAGAGCAAATACAAGACAACAATATTTTAAACTAAAAGCAAAAAGCTAAGAGAGTGGTCACAGCCCGAGTATAGAAGGCGTTCTCCCAAAAGACAAATACAAATAGATATATTATTTAATATACAATATATTATATTATATTATCCATCTATTTTCTAAACCGCTTCTGTTTCTGGGTCGTGGGGAAGCTGCAGCTAAAGCTGCCATCGCAGGGCAACACATAGACAGACAATCATTCACTCACACCTACGGGCAATTTAGAGCATCCAGTCAACCTACTGCAGCCTTTGGACTGTGAGAGGAAACCGGAGAACCCGGAGGAAACACATGAGAAGACGGGGAGAAAAGCAAGCTCCACGCAGAAAGGCACCGGTGGCCGACCCAGAGATCGAACCCAGAACCTTCTCGCTGTGAGGCGACAGCGCTAACCACCACTGTGCCGCCCCTTATAATATAATATAATATAATATAATATAATGTAACGTAACGTAACATAACATAACATAACATAACATAACATAACATAACATAACATAACATAACATAACATAACGTAACGTAACGTAAAGTAACGTAACGTAACGTAACGTAACGTAACGTAACATAATATAATATAATATAATATAATATAATATAATACAGCTGTAGAACTTAACCCTATTCTGCATGTGGGTGTCATGACTGCTTATGTAATTCCCGCAATCAACCCTCTGGCCCACCGCAGCTGCGGGTTACCGTCCCCGGCCACCAGAGGGAGGCAACTCCCCTATCTCCCCCGAAGGGGCTTTGTCCCTCCTTCTTACAGTGGGTGGATTTGGTCATTTTCGCCTATTTTCTCTTTAAATCTTCATAACTTTAGATCCGAAGGTCACAGAAACATCATTCAAATTGAAGATGGATCAAGGCAAACGCACCATGAAGAAATCTGAGTTTAATTTCAAAATTAAAATTTTACTATATATTTTATTCAGAGTTTAGTTTGTATTTTTCGTTAGAAAATAAGGAACCTGCTTCATAAAATGACTCTTTACTTTTGAATATATCCAAAAATACTCTATGGATCTCTTCTATGGATAGAAAAAAACCGTTCATAGTTTTGTTATATAATATATATAAATTTGGCAAATTCCCGTCTAGTTGTACAGTTGCATTTAAAGCCCAATAACTTCAGGTCAGAAGGTCACAGACACATCATTCAAACTGCAGAAGTAGCATGAACACATTATGGGACCAGGTCTGAAATGTTATTCTAAGTTTTGTGTGGGTGAGTTGTTATTAAATGCTGTTGCAATTTATGACACGTCGACTTCTGATGTTTGTTTAGTTGAGGTGAGCAGCGCGTTTATAGTTTTATTGCTGTTTTGTGTGGATAATCAGTGTTTGGTGCTCTTTCTGTGTTGGAATGTGACTTTTCTGTCATGTTGTTCGACCTGTCGCTGCATTGGGTGATGTTTATAACAGTTTTATTGTTCCGGTTGTGACGTGGCTGCAATAGCGCCACCTTGTTTATGTAAAAACACAATTTAACAGATTATTAAAGAAAGAAAACACACAGAATCTTCAAATTTGGTAGGCATGTGCTCTGAGGTTCAGAGAATCTTTTTTTGGTGTATTATCCAGTAGATTAATTACGGTTCCTGACGTTTTAAATGACAATTGTGTTTCGTACAGAGCCCTACGACCACCAGGGGGCATGACTAATAGGGTTAAACTAGTTAATTCATATTTTATCATATTTCTTTTTCTGATAAGGCTTTAGATAAAGGCTATCTACATATGGACTTCATTACACACACTTAAGTATTGAATAGCATTTTTAATGACATTTAATTTGGTTTTAAATGATATAACATTACCAGCAAATTACCTGGAGAGGCATCCAAAAAAATTTATTTTTATAAATACGCTGGAGTAGCTGTGGCTTAATGGCTGGAGATGAGGGATTGTTACCAGAGAGCTGCTGGTTCAATCCCTGGAAATATGGGAAGGGTCAGTGAGTAAGCAGTCCCTTCCCTTCCCACATCCACAGCTGAGGTGAAGTGCCCTTGGGCAAGGCGCCTAACCCCTGGGGCACCATAGGTGTGCATTCCACAGCTCCTGCTCCAATGTATGAACATTGGTGTCAGGGATGGGTTGAATACTGAGGATACGGTTCACTGCTCACACTGTGTGAATGCCACATTATCTAAAAAAATACAAGAATATTGCATTGCAATGGCTGTGCTTTGGCATAATGGCCTTTAAAATAAAGTGTTGGCCATTTGTTCCATTCATAACACTGAAGTGATGTGCTGTAACTGACCTCCACACCAACTCTTAAGTCTGACCATCGAAAGAACTGGGCTGAAACAATCTTCAAGGCCCAATTCCCCAAAACCAGCAGTGTGTATTATTCATAGTGCTGCCACAGGATGGTCTTGGAGATATGATCTGTGAGAGAAAACCACGTCCTAAAGTTGGGACGACTGCAACGAAGCAAAGTTGTACTGTGGTGCAGTGAGTGAGGATTAATTATACTTTAAAGAGGATCATTTTAACATAATAAGAGATTGGGACATAAAAAACTGGAAGTGTTCACGGGAATTTCACGCTAATTGAATCCAGACATCCACAGAAGCTTTTTTTTTTTTTTCATTTCCAGAAGTAAATTTTAGAGTCAGAAGCGCAGCACTGTGCCCCAAAGCCGTCTTCGATCCGTGACATTCACACTGGTGAATTAAGCTGCCGTCGTCAGAAAGGAAATATCTGAATCGCCTCTGGAGGTGGGAAATAATGGTGTCCTGCTCTTCTGTGGTTCAACAAAATCGCTGAAAGGGCGAAAAGAAGGGGGGGGGGGCATTGTATTATGATTTCTTTATAATAAATCTTCCAACTCATGATCGTCTTTAACTTGTCACCCCATTAACTGCAGAAGCTGAAGAATCTGTAGTTTCAAAGCCAAGATCAAGGCGAACGGAAAATGCTTCTGAAACACTGGGAATTACCACATTTAACTGCATAATAATAATAATAATATTAACAATAATAACAATAATAATAATAATAATAATAATAATAATAATGGTTTATTATTATGTTTTAAATGTTATTTATTATGTTATTTATTTAATAAATTTACTAAATATAGCAGCAGATTATATTCAAACCCAAACACTAATATATATTTATATATAATTATTGCTTGCTCTCGGCACCTACCAGCATTTGGAGAGTCAAAAAGCCAAAAGTCCTCATGCCCATGATGCTGCCTGTCATTTCTTTGCTTTGTTTATGAGATCAATGTCAAAGCCAAATTTGGATGATGGGCTGCTCTTGTGCTTTGTAAAGTATTGTTTTGTTAATATTATTGGGCATTATGTCCAGGTCTGAGTTTCTTTGGATCTTTGAGCCTTTGAAATTGTGGATTAAACTTAGGGGGCGTTTCTCATTTTTACACTGCACTGACAGGCTAAACTTTTTTAGAACTCCTCAGTATTTTCAGTTTATTAGAATAAGAGCTTATTCGGCTTATTTTCTGCATATAAATATGGTTAGTGTGTGGGACGACCAGGAGTTTCGTGATTATACTGTGCTCTGCAGCAGCGTCCAGTGTGCACAGCCTGACTAGGGCATAGACAGCCTATTTAATCAGTCTGTTGATTTTGCTGGCACTCTAATCCCCATTTCGCCAGCACGTTGCAGCACAGAAGACTGCACTGGCAGTGTAGCTACAGCAGTGCTTAAAAGTTTGTAAACTTTTCTATATTTCTGAAAATGATCCAATATTAAATAAATTCCATGGGCAAAAGTAAGTGAACCTTTTTTGTCCCGTTACTCTGTACCAAGCAGCTGGAATGTTTATGAGTTTCCTCACATGTACTGCTTACTTTAGTTCCTCCCACAACATTTCCACTGGGATAAGGTCTGGAATTTGACTTGGTCATTCCAAAACATAAACTTTACTGTTCTTTAACCGTTGAATGTTAAAATAACTCGTTTTCTTAGTATTTTCTTGCTTTGATTCTCCTGAAGGTTTCCATTAGATCTGGCTGGTATAATTCAGGTATTGTGTAATTATTTTTTCCATCAATGGCCTTGCCCCAGATGCACCAAAAAAGGCATGTCAAAAAGTCCTGATACTACCACCGCCATGTTTCACAGATGAGAACAGATTGTGAAACAGTGTTCTTACAGCCTTCTGATTTATCCATATGATCTTAAGCAAAGTGTAGACAGGTAGAATTATTCTTTTTGGAAAGCAGTGGCTTTCTCCGGTCAATCCTCAGACTACACACTTCTTGTTCAGTATTCTGCTGATAGTGGACTCATGAGCATCTCTGTATTTAAGAGACCACTGTCATCACTTATTTAAAACATCTTCTGGGTTTCTTTGTGAGCGGACACACTATTAAGGGCCATACCACACTCTTTAAAGATGGTTTTGCAGCCTGATGAGCAACAGTGAGTCCCTCAGGTTGTTCACATTAAAAACAGAAGGCTGTATCCCTTTGACTGAATTCTCTAAACCAGACAAAAAGTGGGCCAACCATGCAAAATTTAAAGCTTACTTTTTGTGCCAAAGTACTGATGTGAATGCTGCCTTATTTGCTTTAACCTTTGTTTCTTAAGTCTTCTCTCTGTTCTACAGTATGTATAGTTTTGTGCTGTGTAAAAAAGACCATTCACACACATGTGGAAAATAATCTGAGATGTTAAAACTAAGGACATGAGGACATTTTCTCTTTTACTGGAAAATAACACACACAACTCACAGTTCAGGGACAGTTTCTACAGTGTAACACTCACCACTGTGATGTGCAGAGCTTACAATGTACAGTAAGATTGGTCATAAAGTGCCAAAAATTACATGTAATATTGTGCAAAATGTGTTTAGTCTGATGATTGTTTAACAGTATTCTACTCACTCATGTGCAGTACTGCTATACACCATACAATGCATATGGATCTCACACTCTATGGTAATAGTCATTTGATATTATTATTAGTTAATTAGACTTTTTATTATATTTTATTTAAATGTAATTCAATAAAAAATGATTCACTTCAAAGTTGTAATTTTGTTCATCATCTAGTCTGCGAAGATGTTCAAGCAGGAATTTCGTTATAGTCTGTACGCTGTACTTTTTACATATGATAAAACTTTGAATTCCTAAATGAATCCTAAAAAATAACATAGGATTTGATGCCTCACCTGCTGTTTCAAATCGGCATAACGAATATTCCATGAACTTTTCACTCTTGTTTTTGCTCGACCTGAGCTTTTTTTGAGTGTGTCGCAGATCAGATTCTAAGTTTGTTCATATTTTCAAAATCCATGAAGATTGATTAGTAAAAACACTGGAAAAGCTTCTGAAATGTATTACTTTGATAAAAGATCAAAAAATCAGACATTTCCAGAAATGGGGCTTATCATCTTCCCTTATAAAGCCACCAACCTGGAGACACAAGGCTTTGTAATGGCTGCGACTGTTTAGGTTCTTCTTTATTAAGAGATCTTGCCTCGATTGGCCCATGGTCCTCCGCTGTGACCTTCAGAAGTGGTTAGTGGTGATGCTGAAGGATGTTTATTGGACACTGCGGTTGGTGTGGATCAGTATGGCGGGGTGCTGCACTCGGCAGGCAGTTGAGCGCACTTGCTCTGCAATCTGGAGAAAACGGTCTCCTCAGGGCTCCAATAACTGCTTATTACTGCTGCCTCTATACCACCGTTCTGAACAGCATGGTGGCCAAACACACACACACACACACACACACGAGTCCCAGCACAGAGGAACAAGCTGGGTTATTTATCAGCAGCCCAGTAAATGCACTCGCCTCATTTCTCTCTTTCTTGTGCGCTCAGTCCTCTGTTTGTGGTCATGCCTCCACAGGCCCCTAATCTAATGGATGATGAGGGAATTACCCCAGCAAACGGCTCATTTGTCTTCATAACGCGTAGAGGCCTGACGTCAGGTTTCAGATTGCGGTGGATTAAAGTGTTATAAATAAAAAAAGGGGTTAAATGTAGTGCCACCTTAGCGTTGGTGGGAAAACGGTGGGGTGGAAAGGTCCCATCTGGACAGTGTGTGAGCATGCAGGGCCCCTGGAAAGTACATCTACATTAAGGCAAGACAAGGGAGGTTTATTTATATAGCACATTATCACACACAGAGGTCACGCGATGAGCTTTTCAAGGATAAAATAAGCATAAAAAGAAAACTAGGCACTAAAATTAGGAGTAAAATCAGAAAACAGACAATCAGGTTTGAGCTCAGGGCTGCGCTTGTAGCCCATTTTCTTCCCCTCTTGTTCACCTCAACGGGTCTTTTTCTTCTCTATTTCTGTGGGAACGTCCCATTCTTTTACACGTGGCTGTCACTGCTGTGTCCAGGTTATGTTCTCACCCTAACCTCGGTTGAAGGGTTGAGGCCACACACACACACACACACACACACACACACACACACAGTATATATAGTAGTGTTAGCTCAGCACTGCGGTAGGGCAGCTGATGGAGCAGATGGTTCAGGCTGGCCAGAGGAAGGTGTTTGATGGGTGGAAAGAGGTGTTTTTAATTACACGTCAAGTCTGTCGCCCAAGTTGGGGCTAGAGGGGCTTCGTCTGTTCACCGTGTTAGCCTTCTCGGCTTCAGAACCGTCTCTCACAACATGAGAGAAGTCACACACTCTCTCTGTGAGACAGTAAATAGTCAGTGTATTCAAAGGCAAGATGGAGATATCAGGAGTCTTCAAGAACCGGGTAGGCCCAAGTGAAGTAAAGGGCATTTCCATCGACAGCTGCATCAGAACTGATGGAGGAGAGAGTGTGGAACATCTGGAAATGGCTAAGAATAAAAGACTTAGAGGGCAGGTGCGCAAAAAAAGTAAGACAACTGACTTAAACCTCCAAAAACGGTCAAAAAAAGCTAATTCCAACAAGTGTCTACTGCTTTAGATTCACTTTTCCTTGGAGGATGGTGATGGCCTACTTGGTATAAGGTGAAGTATTTAGTCCTGTAAAATAATAAAAATAATAAAAAATTAAAAATTGACAATTAAATTAATAAAAAAAAATTACACTATATACATCTAATCTAATATAAATTATAAACAATATTTAAGTTTTATTATTTATATAATAAAGTGTAGAATGGAGGAAAACCAAATAACCAGTCATTTTGAAAACTATTTTTAAATAATTTCTTAAAAGTGGGTTGTGAATGAGGCCATGTGTTCGTTTACCTACATGCTGCAGTTCATTTACTCTGACGACATTATTTAATCGTTCAAGTCGTAATTTGAATAAATAATGAAATATATTTTATTGCTGCTGTTAATTTTGTTGCTGCAATTGTATTTATTTATATATTCATTTATTTATTTTTCTCCTTGTTTAAATTATTATTGTTAAATTATTATCATTATAATTATTTATATTATTATTTTTATTTCAAAATCCAAACAGAAGTGACTGTTGTAGAAATCCCAGAGGAAAAGCAGTTTCCAGATAGTAAGTTTATATATATTCAGTTTATTCAATATAGAAAGCCATGCCCCTTTTCTCACACACCCACCCACACACACCATTTTTAGCTAATTAGCTTGGGTTAAGCTAATCACCCGGTCAGGGAGAAAATAACAATTCCATCAGCTCCTGGATCATTAGCTCTGTTATCTCACTGGGGGATTATGGGTATTATGGCATAGTGTCAAGTACTTTGCCTCGGTTTTGTTTACACCTATAGCATCTCTTTCTCTGTTAGCTTCATTATGCAGGATTGTTCTCTGAACTCTCGGCTGCAGTCTCCGAGGAGGTGGGACAGATGTTCACCTGCCATTTGGAGACAGGAAGTGAAGTGCTGGTAATATGGGCGGATTATGACATGAACTTTTAAAGCCTGGAAGGGAGGCTCTGGCTACCCAGGTAAAGCCTGAGACTAAAGCCTGACGAAAAGTCCTGCTGTTCTTGCTGAATGTCGTATGCAGCCATATGAATCCTATGCCCCCTGAACATCTCAGGGTTCCAGTGCTGTCAGTGCCTTCAGTACCTTTGGCCAGGGAATGTAAACGGCCATATTTCTCTTGAACAGTAGCTTTTTCTTCCCGATAGTATGCAGTAAAATGTGAACTACAACAGAAATTCACAAACATTTAATTTATGAATTTAATTTTCTTTTTTGAAGGTGCTCAACAAGTGCTCAGCATCTTAGAATGTCATCAGTGTCCAGAGAAAGCCACTTATCGCTTTGTTTTTATCTGAGATTGTTATTTTTTCATAAGAGCAATAGGCTAAACAGGGCTGATTTACATCTAGCCCAAGCTGTAGATTCTCGGAGACTGTGATTCTGTGACAAATAGATTGGGACATATTACATGGTGTGAAAGTTCCCTTAAGATTGGGGTCATTTTCTTTTTTTTAGTGGTCCTACAAGGAAGTCCATGTAAAATACTGCACATGCAAACTCTGTTTACACTTTGAGGCAGATTCAGTGGGAAGTGGCTGCAAGGTGACCTCAAAAATGGCCACCAGGTGAAAATATTGAACTACTCAGAAGGTTTTAACCGCTCAGCGGTAGCAGCACCACTAAGGGTGCATGCCGTGAGAGGCACTCCAGATAGCAATTTTCCCCCAAAAAAACATTTTAGCGTGAACACAGCCTAATGCCTCCAAACTGTGTCAAACACAAAAGAAACGAGGCAACGGCTCAGGCTGGAACACATGCACCAAGCAAAACACACATTCGAGGAGGAGGCGATATGTCTGCACCATTGTGATGTGGCGATGGAAAAACTCCCACATTCTCACAGGATCGTGTGGCCCCTTACGGTTCTTTCTCCCACCCCCCCCAGCCCTGAGAGCCCCTCGGGTATACACACACTCCCACTTCTCTACACATCGAAGAGGCAACGCTCTTCCTCTGTACCAGCTCCTTTTCCTCTCACTCTATCCTGGACCAAAACAGGAGCAGCAGCTCCCTCTATGTGCTTCCCGTCGAAAGACACTTCCCGTTTTCTCAGTCAGGCTTCGCCAGCGCAGACACGTACCAGACAGAAACAGAATTTAAAATTGGCTTCTTAAAAAACCCTCTAAGATGTGAGTGTGTTTTGTCCAGCGTTTGATTTCTCGGTTTTTGCCCAGCACAGACAGGATGGCTTGATTATTTTATGATTCAGCAGTGTCAGAAATATGGCTCGAAAGGTTAAAATATGGTATTTTTTTGAGTTTCGCACAGTAAACCATGGTGCACTGGGGGTACACCAAGGCCCTAGACGAGCCCCAAGGCTTTGGGTTCACTTGTGTGCACTGCATGGATGCTGGCATACTGATTTTACCCACTTTCTGCATAAAACAATTTGTAAAAAACGCTTTTTAAGAGGTTTTTTTACCCAATACTCATTGCTAAATGAGTTTTTATTTGCATCTGTGCCAGCAAACCACACTAGAACTAGATACACCGATCCTAGAACGTCCCTGTGAAACTGCAGAGCCACAGAGCAGCAGTTTCAGAGCAGCAGATTCAGAACAGTCTGGAACAATATAGACAGCGAACCATCTAACCTTAACCGTAAAAAACCTAAAGTGTTGACACATTGTTAATTTTCACAGGCTGATCAGAAATGTGCCTAAAATGACAGAAAAGAAAACCCAGAAAGCGTCTGTGCAGGCTGAATGTCACTGGCCCGAAACTACAGTTCCGACACTGCTGTTTCTGTGTTTGAAAGGCTTTCAGCAGCGGTGCTCTGAGGTGCATCAAGTATACATGGTAGTTGTGTGTGTTGTGTTTGGAGAACTAAAGGCCCAAAGTCATCTTAACCGATTACGAACTGAGATGATTTCAAAATACACGTCCTTTCGGCATCTAATCATCAATCAGGGCCAGAATATTTGACGCCAGTGGCTTTTTGATCCACAAAGCTGGCTGAAACGATTAGCACACACACATAGTGATGATAAACAGCATGTACCGCATTAGCTCAACTTTGCTTTATTTCTATGATTAATCTCTTATCAAGGACAATTCCGGTTGAAACGGCTTCTACAGAAATCTGCTATAAAATGTACTTTGATTTTGGTCAGAGTAGATTCAGAGGGACTTCAATGCTCTGAGGCCTCGGGAATCTGCTGCTTCCTCTGCTGTCTGTGTTTGTGGGACGTCCTAAACCTTTTGGGGGAATCTATCTCCAGATGAGACATCTCTCTCTCTCTTTCTCTCTCCCTCTCTCTCTCCCTCTCTCTCTCTCTCTCTCTCTCTCCCTCTCTCTCTCCCTCTCTCTCTCCCTCTCTCTCTCTCCATGATAAAACGCTTTAGAGAGTCTTATCAGGGCCTTCTGAAAAACCCAGCCGCGTCTTCCTGCGAGCCGCGAGGGACCGAGCCGAGGAGAACAAGTGGGCTGCACAGCGTCTCCGCCGTTCCCAGAAGGTACGCGTGGAAACGGAGGCGGTTTCGCCGAAGAACGGTGCGGTTACTATGGGGATACTATGCTTAAATGCTGCCCTAATTAATCCTAGGACCGGTGACGGCGCTCGTGCGGCGGCGAAGCCGAAAAACGCTGGAATTTTAGCTCATGTTAATGTTTCAGGACGTTGTTAAAGGAAAAGCGAGGCGAGGCCGAACCACCTCACGGTGAGAAATGACCGAGGTAAAAACAAAAAAAATGCTGTAAAACAGGTTCTGCTCAGGAGTGAAGGAGCTGGTGAACGTCCAGTTTCTGGCCTTTTCCTCCCCAATGTGATAGTGATATACAGCTCTACTTCCTGCTCTACAGCGCTGTGCTAATGATGCAGCAGAGGCTGTAGGAACAGTGTGATAGTGATATACAGCACT
>JBBPDA010096650.1:0-11580 GCA_037974385.1 Arnoldichthys spilopterus
TACTTTTGTCAGATTAAAGTTATTTCTGTGACCATTGTGAGTTTTTCTTTCATTGACTGAAGGGTACCAACAATTTTATCCACGTGTGTATGTCCACACACCAATGTACCTCTCTATCTGTCTCTCTTGGACCATTCTTTCGAATTGATTTATTATTTAATTAATTGATTAATTCATCAATAGATTTTCAGTGGACAGAATGAATCACCCACCTGAGCCCCCTGAAACAATGAGGAGAAAAAAAGCACAACAAAGCTAAAACAGTAGGGGGGAAAAGACCACCAAAACAGACACTATGCCAGAGAAAGTGAGAACACAGTAGTTGCAAAGCACTCAGCGAGGTATGATGGACCACTGCCACGTCAAAAGGAGGAACTGCGCTGATGGCTACATACGTGCTGCGATTCAAATGAAAGGCATCAGCTGGGAGAAGGACTGAGGCTGAGGAGGGGACAAGGCATGGCAGAAATCACACAAAGCGTCTGCTCTCTTGGCAGAATATCTTACGTCCTTGTGTATTGAGAGGCCAAGTCAGTAGTAGAAATACACTGAGGGAAAAAGACAGAGTGCAAAAGAAATTGAAATAGCTATTCAACCACAACAGAGGAATTCTAGTACAATCAGAAAAATTAAGCTTATTAAGCTTATATTTTCTTAATCATTAATAACAATTGTCTTTATATAAGTGAAGTACAATATACACATCCTCTACACAGAATACACTTAAACATGGCATTTTTCTGTTAATTTTAGTTACAGTTTCTATTTATTTGCTGAGTTTAATCTACAGGACAAAATAAAACACACATAAAACATGTAATAAAAGGTGGCTAACTTTTGCACATGACAAGTTTTATATCCTCATTTTTACACAGGTTAAGTTCAGCATACAGACAGTAATTCTATGTTAAAATTGCAAAAGTGTTTTCTCTACAAAGGGGTTTGTCTTATTTACAGTGAAAAAATCAACAAAAGGTGCCCTAACTTATAAGGCATATGACTGTATATATGCCTTGCTATAATGTTTATATAACCATTTATCATATGTAAAATGTATATTTTGCCTTATCAGAACCTTATACTGCTATTTGTACTTTCTCTTTAGATACAAAACTGCATTTTAGTGTACTGGTACTATGTACAATGAAAAGAGAATCTAATATAATACATATGTGCACACATTACTTGGACAAATGTTTGTTGAGACTCCTTCAGTCTTGCTATTTCAGCCACATCAACTAGCAATAGAAAGGTAAAATCAAGCATACACTGTCACAAAATGCTACTTTTCCAAGTCAGTTCATCAAATGTATGAACTGGTAAAATTTACATTTAACTGACTCTTTTAACCAAAGCAATTTCCAACACGTGGAGCAGTGTAGTGGGACGGTACCTTGCTCAAGAGTACCTCAGTAGTGCCCGGGCTGGGAACCTGTGACCTTCAGTTCCCAAGCGCAATGCCCTAACCACAAGGCCACTACTGGAGTTGATTTAATCAATTGCTGTTATGGTATTGTAAAGTGAACCTCACAGCTCAGCAATGTTGCACTAGGCCACACAAGCTCACTGAATAGAAATTTCATATTGATATATCATTTTTCAATCGTTTTTCTTATTTATTATAGGAAAACAGGCTTTTTTTCAGCTATATTATACTTCTATTAAATCTATGAATTACAAATTATTAAACTATGCCTACACATGACTTGGTTTCACACCTAAAAATCTTCTACCCTTTATTTCTTCCAAAACCATTAATCTTTTTAAGTAATTACATGTGTGCTATGGCTTCTTCATTCCTATACAGAATTTTTCTGGGGTCAATCCTATGTGGACTGCAGCGTTTATACTGTCATCTTTCGAATTCAGAATGTTAGAAGAGAGAAAATGCTACTGTCCACAGTGGTCTGGCCCAGAAGAAACCTAGTTTGACATGCCTGCTCAATAAAGTTGATATTTTTTAAAGGTGATAAATTCTTACATTTTTCATTGATGGGAGACCTGTATTACACAGGGTCCCTTGAAAAGGGACCACACATGCTACAATAGGGAATGTGCCTGGTGATTTAATGGAAAATAATTTGTGGAAACTTCAGATGATCGTGGTGATTTCTTAATAGCTTTTAGCATCTGGATTGTCCAGCAATTCTGGTAGCCAACAAGGACAGATACTTGTTGGGTGCTTATGCAATAGATTATGTGTGCATTATAATGACATCATTATTGGTGGTTCTGAACATAAAACTAAAATCAATGGCTCAGTGCATGTTATGTGAACCACAGTTTGTTTTTGTGCAACCGAGCCGCTGTTCTCTGACCAAAGGCTCTTTTTTCATATCATGTTTGGGCTTTTAGAATAGTGTGAAACCATACAACTTTAAAGTAGAGGGGCATGCTGGATTTAAAACACAAGATGAAAGGGCATCACTGTGAAATAAACTGTGAAATTAAATGCAGCAAAATAATTGTTTTATCTGAGTTATCTTGTTTTCACAATGGTGGAAAGTCAAAGCTCTATCACATTATAAATTCTTCTTACTATTAAACCTGCACAAGGCACAGAATTCTGACTGAGGCTAAATGTGCTCAAGCCACCAGATTCTGATCCCTGTTAAATAAGCTTGAATCAAGGCAAATCTTTGTGAAGCACCGGATAA
This sequence comes from Arnoldichthys spilopterus, assembly GCA_037974385.1. Classification (NCBI taxonomy): domain Eukaryota; kingdom Metazoa; phylum Chordata; class Actinopteri; order Characiformes; family Lepidarchidae; genus Arnoldichthys; species Arnoldichthys spilopterus. Next base: position 2,658 of record JBBPDA010096650.1, read on the forward strand.
GGCATAATTCACTGCAATTGTAAATGTGGACTTTTCAGGCAACAGAGACAACTGTTACAGTAACCGCACACCAAATTACTAATATATGGGAAATCCATTAATGATGCACAGAAGAGTGAGCAATATGGCTGATGTGCTGATATGTAATAATTCTTGCCACAACAGACAATAAAAAAAACATTGTTAATGCTAAACATGTGGCTGTATTTTCATCACAAAAATGTTATACATATTTTGTTATTGTAATTTTATAACTTTGAAATTTGTAACTTATTTCTTCCTCCTCCTGAAAATATTTTTGGCTTATGTTCACACATCTTGCATGAAACTTATGTTGCTGAATTTTAAAAATGTCTTAAAAAAATGACTAAATTATGATACAAATCAAATCAATCTGTAAAAAGAGTAAACAGTTACCCTTATGAAAATGCAATCCTCCGGAAAAAGAAATGCAATAACATATTACCTTTCCCAGTGTTTTTTTCATTACTGTTTAACTATTACACTATATTTTGCTTGTCCTTTATATCTGCCACCAATGAATGTCTAGTTAAGAGTGGTTATGTGGCTTGTGATCCAGAAGTAAACTTCCAACATTACCACTTGACCTCATTAATGGTCTACTGGATGAATGCAATCAAACCCTCACAGCAATTTTTTAAACAAAAAAAACACTGGATGATTAAGTGTCTCAAGAGAGAATAGATAAGGGGTGTCAGACTGTGTGCATTTCAGGCTGCAGCTTTGCAGAGTTCTGTCTCATTAAACCACTAATCAGTCAATTAGGAAATACAGTGCCTGTTGGCTGACAAATATGGTCATTGCACAGTAGGGTATTGTACTCACTGAAAACTATGCCCATCAGGATGACCCCGATAACCCCCATCATGATCATCATCTAAAGGAAAGAGACATAAAGTTCATTTGCACAGTACTTCCATGTACATACAGAATACATTAATATACTCAGAGTAGCTCAGGCCTAGTTGTGGCATTCTGGCAGTAACAAAGTAAATTAAGTGCTTCATTCTTTAAATTAGAAACCCTTTGAAACGTGACAAAAATACCACCAACCTGAATGTCACTCTACACTTTTCGAGAATATAATCTTTGCTTTATTAGTTTTAAAGTTAAACTGGTCAGTGTAAGGGAACAGGTAGGACCCCCTGCAGTGGAAGGGGGACTACTGCCACCCAGCGGTCGGCGCCGGTCCCCATCTCCCGAGAACTAACTGGGCCAACCTAATCCAGGTGCTGCTGGATTAGACCGGGACACGGAAAGAGCACGGAGGACATTTGTTGTGTGCCATCGACAGGCGATGATAGTAGGTTCATTATCGCACGTGCAGCACCAGTAGATGTTGCTGAACAAGCACGCAGTTAGAGGAACAGTATTGAACGCGCAGCGACAAGGTGTTTGTTGCTGTTTTGCAAGCGCTTAGCTAAGCGCTAACAACAAGAGATACGGTATCGAACATTTCACGAACTGAGCTGAGCCTAGCTCCAGCGAAGGCAGTTGCCACCAAGCTCCCCTTGTGGCTTTCTTCTACCGAGCGCCGGAGTGCCTGTTTTTGTGTTTGCTGGCATAATTTGAAAATAAAGACTCTTTGTTAACTGCACTGGTTTCCTGCCTTACCTCCATCATGACAGTCAGGTTGTCTGCTTTTTTCCTTGAATGGACTTGGCATGTTGCAGTGCCTATGTAAACACAACCTTAATCTTTGTATAGTTTTGAAAATATTTTAGAAGCATTTTAATGGCCACTCATTGTTTTCCATTGAATTGATCATGTCCATTTGTGTTTTCTGGTTCCAAGGAGCATATCCTGATTTGTGGCTTGACTTTAATAGATTTCTTTGGGAGCAGGAACGGTACTGAGTCATTGATTGAAACTTTTGTAATTATGGCTGCAGCCTGGTGAGTAAACCAGAACCAGTTATCTTCTGCACCTGACACTTGATTTTGTTAATGAACCATTTGTGCCAAAAGTCAATGAGAACTGAAAATCATAATACAGTTTTCTTCCAGTCCAAGAGCAACACAGTATTGGGGGGTCTCTCAGCTAGCTTGGCATTTATGTTGATGATAGGTGGGGGTGGTTAGATCATCAAATAAAGTAAAACATCAAATTCCTGGTTAATATTATTTGCTCCAGCATCTGGTACATAGTGATGTAATCATGTTGATATTGGTATGCAAATATTTATTCCCAAAATCATCCTTTAAAAAATAAATATATTTTATGTACCTCTTTTACTACAGGTATAAATATATCCAGTAAGCAACAACATTTTTCTGCCTGTGTGCCATATGCTGCTGTAGAAGCAGCAATTGTAGCCTATTGTCTAAATATAGTTTTGTGAGCCATGTACATGTTAAATGCGTACACTGACAAATTAGTTATTTTTTACTATATTCTTTACTACATAGAATGTAGTTTGCAGCAGCAGAGGCGATGACAGCAACCAGTGTTCTACTCCTCATCCACTGTCACAGGTTTTTGTGGCAAGTTTTAGCGATACCCTCACCAGGGAGTAGGAGAATTATAATTATAATTACATACTAGAAACTTTTCATCAAATTTATGCCTTCATACTAATCTCTTACAATTAACGATGCACCAAGCATTTTTCTTGTCAACCAATAATTGTAAGTGCTCCCACAATGTTCTCTGGTATCTCTGGCTTCAGTGGCCATATGAAAAATGTGGCAGTTCTGCACTTTCAGGTAAGATGACATGTAAGTTTTTTTTTGTCCATTTAGTATCTAACCCTGACCTTTAAAAAAAAGAGAAGCAATCTTTCATAATGGGAAAACAAAAAAATTTAAATCATGTAAAAAATGGCTGTGCCGTATTGTATCATCTATAATGTAGATCACAATTCCTTCCTGTGATAAGAATTCTTATAGCAATATAAAGCCAATGATTAGTATTCATATTTTTCCTGCCAGGCAGGCATATCTCCATCTCACATATTTGCACTATTCAATCTTAATACTTACTTTAATCTTTATTTGCACATTTGCAGAAGAAAAGTGTTTTTACATGGGTTAGGCTATGCATCCTGTAAAAACTTGTATTTGCATTTTCACTGGAGTTTTATTTTGGGAACAACATTCCTATTCTATCTTGTATCATCCTTAACTGGTATAGTTTAGGATTACGTTTTAATGTTTGGATCAAGATTTGTGTTTACATGGCTCTTTTTATATTATTACCGCAAAATACCCTGAGATATTGTGATATAATTTCAGACCTGTATTCCCATCCCTAATGTGATATGAGGGGCATGGACTAGGAAAGTATATCGGTTTGACTTTAACACTGTTTACTGAGATCCACTTTTCTGCAGTTGCAGTTTTTCTTTAACTCAACACAACTGATCCAGCTAATGAAAAGCTTGATAAGCCTTTAAGCTGTACCAGGTGTGTTAAATCAAGAAATAATTGAAATTGTGCAGTGGGTCGCCAGTATTTCATTGCAAAAGAAGTTTGTCACATTAGACCTTCCTTAAGAGTAATCCAAACTTTTATATAATTATTTATGTACATGGATTGTTTAGTACAACAGTGTGTAGTGCTGCAGAGTCTGAACACCGCAGCCTGCTCTTAAATAACATAATTGTCTTATAAAATCATAGTATCACTGTAGAAAAGCCAGCTCAAATTATGTCAACTTTTTACAAGGTTCATTTTGAATTCACTTAACATTAAGACAATAGAATTTAAAAATCTGAAATCTCTTAGTTTAGTAAGAAGTTCTCCTAAAAGTGTTAACTGTGATTTTTGGTCACATTATCCCAACAGGCATTAGGCTCTCAGTTATAGTAGGATGGATTACTCCTGGGGTTTGAACTTACAACCTCTAGATTTTGTGCCTATTCTTGGACTGCTGCAACTCGCAGGGGCCTCTGCAGCTACTTCAATAAGTATGTAACATAACTGACTGAAAATTGGAAGGAGTCTCATCTCAGCAATGCCACAGTCATCCAATACTGGGGGCTCAAAAGAGAACATGGTTTATAGAACTGTGGGATTGAAAGTGTCCAAGGTAATGGGGACAAACTGATTTTGGAACCTTAGAAGTTTAAGTTGAAGATGAATTTTAGTGTTCTCAAGGCCCTTTAACTCAAAAAAGCCATCTTGTTCATTAATTTATAATTTTAAGTTGAGCTTTCATTTTTTACAATTTGAAAATTACCATAACCATTTAGAAATGCCAGCTGCTTCTTGCAATCAAAATACACATTAATTTTGCAAGGAAATTAAATCAACAAACTAAAATCTGATGTAATAACTCAGTATCATCACTCACTCTACTGCACATACTGCATCAATGCTATGGTGGATGTTTTGTGAATCAGAAAATAAATAAATATTGCTGCAAAACGGAAAAGATGAACCAATCACAGAGTGAGAGTAATTTATTTTAGTCACAGACACAAGTTCGGAGGGTAATGAGCAAAAAAAAAAGAGGTAGTGAGTGCATGTAAAAAGGCGAGAGAGAGAGATAGTGAGACCAGGAAATGTTATTAGTGGCTGTTACATCACAAGTCACAGCTGGATTTTAATCTAGTCATGCTGTAATCCAGATTGGGGCTAGGAGTACCCTCCCCCCACCACTGTCCAGAGACATGATTGAATAGGAGGTTATTCAGCCATCTGGGCAAAAAGGCAGTGGGGGTGGGGACAAGAGAAGTGAAAGGAGGGGGGAGGTGGTTATAAATTTATACTGTAGGAAGGATTGACAGAGCTCTGGATGAAGGGATAAAAATTTAATATGTAAAGTGAGGCTGACAGAGTGGAGCTGAGCCAAATACACCATCATCACTGACTCACACAAGATGGCCACCACATCAAAGAGAGCAATAAGACATTATTCAGTTACAGGGACAGGGACTTGCGTCAGAACTTAAGCTGGCCTTTTATATTACACATTCAAATAGTGTGCATAGTCTCTTTCTCTCTCTCTCACTCACTCTTACTCTCTCTCTATAGCTATATATTTTAATCTGAAGCTCTTACTTAAGTTACCCACTGACTACAACAAACTAGCAAAGTTTACAAAGTAGCAAAAAAAGGAGAAAATATTCTTAGATAAATACAAATTTTGATTAAAGAGAACTATAATTCTACGGTAATGCAAAGGTATCTATTTTGGGTTCTTAATGTTAACATTCACCTATATGTGGCTACTCTTGCTGTTACATGACCTTTATGCTACAGGCAAGTGGGTGACATTTCAGGTCAAATTTTTAGCACAATCAAACCCATTCATTCCTTTTTTTATTTAATATCCAATCCTGTCCTAAGATTGATGATAATTATCCGACTGAAGTTATATTTAGTTCTTAACTTTCATTTCATTAATTAACGTAACATGGTTCATTTTGGACCATTAATACTTGGTCATTTGTGACTAAAATATTTACACTATGTAAAGGTCCGCTTCCATTTTCAAATGGTGTAAAACACCTAGAAAATCTGAAGTTGTGATATAACAGTGACATTCTATTTGCCACACTAGCCTAGTGATTTATAGGCCGAGCTGTTTTTTTTTCTAAATGAGAACACTCCAGCATCAACACTGAGTCAGCACCGCAGTACACGCCAGCTCCAGCTGCAAACACTCCTATACTGCTAATGAAAGAACTCAATGACACATGAAAAAAGTAACAGTAGGCCTGATTAAAAGGATCCTTTTTTGAAATTTGCATAATTAGTTATGTCCAATCCACGTCGGGCATCTCAGTCAAATGTGATGTTTTAAATTAAGACTCTCAAAGAATTGTACCAGATGTGTCAGACAGGCAATATCGGGAGTAAACAAACGCTTGTAGTTAGTAGACTTCCAGAACTGCATGACATCTTTGAGCACCACAACATATCTGTTACTTTTTTAAATACATTTTTTTGCCCTCTTACCTTTTAGCTTAAAGACAGGGAGCTTGTGAACAGTTACTTAGCTGAAACCAAATATGACCAATTCCACTAAGTGATGACTGAAATTTTTATTCAGTTTAAAAACTGAGCCTAATGTGATACTGCACTTTTCTGTGATGCTTTCAGTGCTTTTCAGCTGTGCTTTGTAATATCTGCTCTGTGCCACTGCTTGTCAATTGTGTCACCCTTAGACAACTGCAGTTGACTTCCTTCCTATTTCCATTATATGCAATATGAACCTGTGAACAATACGTAACATGCAGGATCAATATTGCCTTCTAATGGTGCATGGAGGTCAGATATGTTGTAGTTCTTATCAAAAATATGACATTCAAGAAAATTTGCAAAGATGAAAAATAATTTACTATTTGCTTTTCTAGACTGTCACATTAGTTTGTCAGATTTTAATCAGAGTGTTCTTTTATACAGTAAGACAAATCCTAAAGCCTAAAGCCATTTTTGTTTCTGCTTATGAAGGCCTAAAAGGCCTTGACATGGCAGTACATTTAATGGGACCCACCTTGCAGTTTTTCCACCAGTATTTGTTTTTCAGCTTGGCAGCACTGCTCTCAAACTGCGAGGCTCCAGCCTGCAATGCATCGGCCCGGTCGTCCAGCTCTGACAGCTTCTGATCCCTCTCCAAAACCTTATCCACATTCACACGCATGATATCCACCACCTAGAGGGGTTAATTCAAGGTAAAAATCCATTAGGCTTATAAAAAAACATAAAAAACCCTTTTTTAAATAATAAAATGCACGAAAGTTTCAAATATTTTCATGTTGATACATTTTCTACGATAAAATGAAAAAATGCGTTAGCCCTAGTACTTTCCCAGTTAAATGTATTTCGTTTCTATTGATGATTTTTGCAAATCCCTGCCTCACTTAGACTAGTAGCTCATGATACACTAAATGATCTAATGTCTCCTATTCAAAAATTTTTTCACTTACTTCTCTTCCCTTGTAAATCTCATTAAATCTGTAAATTATAGTAGAATTCTATAGGTTTTTTCTCTGTCTGTCTATCTATCTATCTATCTATCTATCTATCTATCTATCTATCTATCTATCTATCTATCTATCTATCTACATATCTATCTATCGATCTCCATCCTATAATGTCTTCTTTATTTGACTGACACACTTACCTCATCCACTTGGGCTTGTGTCTGTTGGAGGCGGCGATTGCTGGTGAGGTTTGGGGCCTGGCCGGGTGGTCCGCCCTCACCCTCTGGAGCCCCGGGGGCACCTGGGCTAGCAGTAGCATCCGGGGAAGGAGCTGACCTGTACAGAGGAATGAGGAGCTCAGACCATCACATCTCAGGACGAACCACGGAAAGGTGGTAGACCGAAAAAAAGGGATGCACTGAATTTAGCTGACTGAAATGTGTATGTCAGATTGCAACATATTACATGTAGTAGAGCACAGTTTGAGTACATGAGTACACTTACCTAAATAGCAGTAACTTTTTTAAGTTGTTTAGTTTAGTTGTTAAGTAATTTTGTGGAATTTATTACTATAATGTGAAAGCAGCTACACTAATTTAATTGTATTTCAATCTTCCTTCAGTATATGAAAGATAAACTTAAACCAAAGTGAGTGGACTGTATGCTTGTGGCCCTGCTGGATTTAGGGACCTTAAAAACCAACCGGCCTCTCAACAAAGGCTGACACACCCTCTTACAAGATAATGTCTCAAGAAGCAAAACCACAAACCTTTACAAAAAAACCTTTTTGCATGCTTTCATTCAGGAGCACTCATACTGAGGCCTTCCACTGAGAAAAACTATTTTGGCTAAAAATTAGAAATCCACTGTGAAAATAAAATTGTATCGCTGTCAGCAGACATTAGCTTAAAAACATAATATTAACGTTGGATAGTCAGATGCTCATATCTGAATGATATTTCAATCATATTTTGGATTAACTGTGCTTTATGGATGCCATATCACTTGAATCAGAAAAACTTTCTAATTTTGCCTCATATAGTTGCCTCTATAGTTTATATACACGCTATAAACAGGCTATATACAGGCAGATTGATTATGTCCTAATTTCTGCATTTTTAAAGATTTTTTTATATCGGCAGAAATATACATGAAAAATATCGGATATCGGCACAGGCCCTGCTGCGGCTGTTTAAACAGTCCAGGTCGAAAAATAATATAGAGAGAAAAATAAGAGGCTAGCTATTCATTTACAAATTAAAGACGAAAACGGAACAGAAAACCAACCGACAATAAGTACGTTCGTCAACTATAATCTGGCTCATACAAATGACGCTGTTAGCAAAATAATTCCACAAATACTTACATATCGACGGCAGGTGGTCAGCAGAAAGAGACGGGATGGACTGGAGAGAGAGTGAGAGTGAGCGAGAGGGGGGGGGGGTAGAGAGAGAGAGAATCCAGAAAAGTAATTAGAAGGCTGAAAAAGGAAGAGACTCTCGTTGAGGAAGGTTTTAATTGTCCTCATTCGTAACGTAATGAAATGATCGCCCTCTCCTCCGCCAGGCGGATGCTAAAATACACCACATCACGCCATACGAGAGAGAGAGAGAGAGAGAGAGAGAGAGAGAGAGAGAGAGAGGCATTACCCAGAGAGCTTAGAGTCGAGGCGACGAAACAGCAGCTGTGAAGCAGCAGATCCTGTCAGTGACGGGTTCGCTTCTCCACTAAAGAAAAAAAAACTAAACAAAACAGGGTCTTTCCAGTCCAAGACCCGTCTTCTGACAACTACGCAGTGGAAAACGCAGTTGGTCTCGATGGGGAAAGTGGCACCAACGTGTAGGTTATTTTAGCACGGGAGATAAAGGCCCCTTCTGCTATGACGAACGAAAAAAGTCCTTACGTTTACTACGCACGAAGAAGGTATGGGAGGAGGTCTTGGGTGCGCTCTCTCTCTCTCTCTCTCTCTCTCTCTCTCTCTCTCTCTCTCTCTCTCTCTCTCTCTCTCCCACCCACACACACATACACACC
>JBBPDA010096671.1:0-11580 GCA_037974385.1 Arnoldichthys spilopterus
TTGGGGGCTCGGACCCGGTTTCTGTAAAGCTGCTTTGTGACAACGTCAGTTGTAAAAAGCGCTATACAAATAAACTTAACTTGACTTGATTTGACTTGTTCAAACTACACAGCCTCAAACCTCCTGATCACAAGTCAGACACTTGTGTACTGTGAACAGAGCACTGGGGGTTACCAACTACACCATTTTTTAAAATGACTGTTCCATATGGTCTACAATGTTCTGTCACTAAAAGTCATGTGAAAATTAGCTCAGCCCTTGCACATGAACATAAAACAAAAACAAACACAGTTTGCACAATCATAAATTCACAGAAAAATAAATGGATATGGGTGAAGAGCTGGCAGGTATGTATGGTCTGTTATACAGAAAGAATTGGAGTTAGAGTTTGTCTTTAAATTTTGCTGTGTTTGCTGAGTCCTGTCATGTTTTTTTTTTTTTTTTTTGGGGGGGGGGTGCCTCACCTCTTTACTCTACTTGTATCCTGCGGTCTTATTGGCTGTAACATGCCAGTGACTGGCCTAGATATTTAGCAGGCTGGATATCTGGTCAGAGTCTGCAATCAAGTGCTTTTGTTGGCAACTCAACAGCCTTAAAATCATGTAATGTAAACAAGGTTTTATATTTTTGCTGACTAGCTTTTGAGATGCAACTCTGTTGCCACTGATCCAAAGTGTGTGCTTATTAAGCACTGAATACTCTTTGACTTCAAATGATGCCCCCTTGTGGAAAGTTTTTTGTGTGACAGCCAGATCAATATCATCAGGACACTAAAGAGATTTCATTAGATGTCTTATGTTACTGTGTAGTAACAAATACATAGTGTCACAGGATTGTTAAGTAACTATAACAGAGGAGACAGCTTTGAAGCAGTTTGCAAATTAGTTGTAATACGTTTGTGGTTCTCTCTCTCCAACACACCTACTATACTTGGTAGTTAACTGATGAGTGTGTCTTCAACCTAGCTTTCCAGGTCCAGAATTTGAGACCCCTGCCATGAACAAACCACATTTGATATTTTAAAGCAGTTGTTCTTACCTTGTGCTCATCTTCAACCTGTCCTTTTAACGCCCAGTTGGTCTACATTCTAGTATGAGCTCCCAACAGGTAAAAGGTATTTGCAGTTCTTACTAGCTTGGTTTAGGTTTTGAGAGCTGAGAGTGATTTTATTTTTATTTTTATTTTTTTTTTTACAGGATTTTAAGGCTGTATTTGATTTGCCAACAAAAGCACTTGATCACAGCCACTGCCCTACCCCCACACACAAAAAAATAAATAAATCAAAGCATTTAAATATGTACAGCTATAGATTCATGCGTATAATGCCACACTTTTTTAACACGGTGCAAACTGCCAGGACAGAAAGTTAAAGAAGGACCCAAGTCCTGGGGAGAACAAGGAAAACTCACTTCCTTACACAGAGCTCAAATTCACATTCAACTGTGCAAATGTGCTTCCACTGAGCCACCGGCCTGAGAAGAGGTAGACTTCATCAAGTATTAAAGCCCAATGCCAATGTCAGGAGAGTTTGGGTTTGAAAAGAGGAAAACAAAGGCTGCCAGGAGAACCCACTGGTTATGCCGACTCAGCAAACAAACACAAAATGGTGTCCTCAACACAAAACGGAAAAACAACAGGCATAGAGGAGAATGTTGTGTGTGCATTTTTGTTTTTAAAGAAGTGTGTAGATACTTTAACACATAGAAAACTCCTGTACAGGATATCCCAGGACGTGCTCTCAATGCATGCGTCCATGAACTGGCAGATGTCTTTTTAGGCATCTTTATCCATTCCCTGCTCCTGTCTGTAGTCCCCACATCATCATCCCTATCCTGAAGAATCCAAATGCAAGCTGTTTTAATGACTATCGCTCAGTACTAACCAGCTCCACTGTCTTAAAGTGCTTTGAGAATATGGTAAAAGATTACATTACTTCCATACTAACCGCTACACTTGATTGACTCCATTTGATTCACTTGATTCCTTGAGACTATGGTGCAATGTATTACCTGGGGTGAGCTGCCAGCCAGGACCTCTAGACACAGCACTGCAGGATGAAGACACAAAGGATCCTCTCTGAACCCAGCCATCCCAGCCACAGATTCTTCACATTTCTGCCAACTGGTAGGAGGTATATGTGCATCCAGACCCACACCAACAGGTTAAGGGACAGTTTCTATCCTTGAGCCATCAGGCTACTGAACTACTGAAAACTGATCACTCAAGAGACTTCTAGACTAATCTTCTGTAGAAAAACTGGAACATACTTATACACTTTATTATAAAAATGTGGGTTTTTTTTGTTGATATTCTTACTTTTATTATTTTGGGCCCTGAGCCCAATGATTTAATTACTGGTAATGATGTTGCATTGTTATCTGTATATGATAAACTAGAAAATTGAAATTTGAAAGGAAAAATAAACAAAAACAGCAGAGGAGGCTCATCTGCTGCAACCACAGATAACAAGAGACAGACCGAGAGAGAGAGAGAGAGAGAGAGAAAAAAACTGTTAAAACTGACCACATTAGAGAGGAAAATGGCTTGTAGGGCGGCTTGAATTTTCAAGAGAAAGACTTAGCACACCTCAATGTGTTCTCAAGAGGACTCAGCAAATGCCTAGTGGGACAACGTGTAACGGTCCTTGTCCCACGTGTTCCTGTCAATGTTGTTTAGTTCCATGTGTTTGCATCACATGTTCTGTCTAGTCACACCCTTGTCCCGCCTTGTCAGCTGTGTCTCGTCTCTCATGTTCAGGTGTTTCTCGTTTTATGTCATTATATATACTACAGTGTTTTGTTCAGTCTTTGTGGGTTATTTGTCGTTACCACGTTGGCTTCCCCGAGCTGTATTATATGTTCCTTAGCCCTGTCTTGGCTTAGCTTGATCGTGTGTTTGTTTTGTCATTTTATTTATTAAATCCCTTTTCTTTCATGTCCGTAATTGTCTGTGTTTGCTTCCTAACATCCCTCGTTCGTGACACCATGCTTTGATTTGATTTTTTGAGTTTAATGGGTACAGTGGTTTGATCTATAAATCAAGCATGTCATACATTGCAGAGGACAGGGAACAAAGAACAACTTCGAACTGATAATAGAAAATAGGACATTCAAGGTACAAACATGATCACTATCTTCAGTATCTTTAGTTATGTAATATAATCATCTTATATTTCATTGCTTGGATATTTTAAGTTACTCTGACTCCACATACCCTGGCCTGACTCCATGCATTTTACAGGTTAGGTACAAATATTCCCCTTACACTGGAAAAAGTACATGTGAGCCTTTGAAATTCATACAAGGTACATATTTAGACATTAAGGATCATGTTGTTACTTTTGAGGGTAGGACTAAATTTACCAGGACAGTACTTTTATTAGACAGAGTATGAATAATAATAAATTCAGCATAAACTTGTACAAATTTGTATAAATTCAATTATTTGATTTACACATATAATGCAACATTCTGAGAAGATGTTCTGCAAACTGAGTGTAGTCTAGGTAAGGTAAGTTAAAGCTTCTGAGGTAGTAGTGGAGATGAGAAGTATCATCAGGCCCGACTTCCTCTCCACCTCACCCCTGATGGGAGGAGTTAAAGAGTCTAATGGCTCTGGGGGCAAATTATCTTCTGAATCTCTCTGTACTGCAGTTCTGTGAGAGCAGCCTGCTGCTAAGCAAACTTCTCTGTTTGATAATGGTGGAGTGCAGTGGGTGGTGCTCATTGTCCATGATAAACAGCAGCTTGCCTAGTGTCGTTCTCTATGCCACAGTGACCAAAGAGTCAATTTCTGTGCCAATTACAGATCCTGCTCACCTGATCAGTTTGTCTATGCAATCAGCATCTCTTTTCTTTAGGTTACCGCCCTAACACACCACAGCATAGAAGAGAGTGCTGGCAACTACAAACTGGTAGAACATCCACAGGAGTTTTTTATATATGTTAAAGGAGCCCAGCCTCCTCAGAATGTAGAGTCGGTTTTGCCTCTTCCTGTACAGAGCCTTTGTGTTCTCAGACCAGTCCAGCCTGTCATCCAATTGCACTTCCAGGTATTTATAGGTCCTGACCCTCTCCACATCCACCCCATCAATGCAGACTGATATCAGTGGTGGTCCAGGCCTATGAAAGGCCTACAACCATCTCCTTGGTTTTGGAGATGTTTAACAGCTGTTGGTTTGACTGAAACCATCCCACAAATCCTTGACCAGTCTTCACTGCACTCATCCTCTTGCTCACTCCTGACACACCCCACAATGACAGCATTGTCTGAGAACTTCTGCATGTAACATGTCTCTGAGTTGAAGCAGAAGTCTGAAGTGTACAGGGCTGAAAAAGGAGGGGGAGAGGACAGTCCCCTGTGGAGTTCCTGTATTACTGACCACAGTCCAAAATGTGCAGTTCTCGAGTCTGACAAACTGAGGTCTGTCAGTGAGGTAGTCTAGTTATCCAAGACTGAACTCTTCATCCAGCCCAACTATACATCACGACATCTCCATCCGACTAAACTGCAAAGAGTCTTGGAGTGATCATCGACAACCAGCTGACCTTCAAGGATTTCATTGAATTGACCTTGCGGTCATGCAGATTCACTCTCTACAATATCCATAAGATCAGACCATACCTTCCAGAGTATGCCATGCAACTACTAGTCCAAGCACTGGTTATGTCTCTCCTTGACTACTGCAACTTGCTGCTGACCAGTCTACCTGTAACCTCAATCAAGCCACTCCAGAGGATTCAGAATGCAGCAGCTCAGCTGATATCAACCAGCCGAAATGTGCTCACGTGACACCACTACTTCGCTCCCTGCACTGGCTCCCCATTTCCGCTCGAATCAAGTTCAAGTCATTGATGCTCCCCTACAAGATCATTGATGGATCATCTCCTGGCTACATGAAATCTCATCCAGACATACATACCTACCAGTTCACTCAGAAAAGTAAGGGAACAGCGGCTGGAGATTCCATCCTCTGTGGAATCAAGCACCATTTCAGACTTCCCCTTCATTGTTCCTCAATGGTGAAATGAGCTACCCAGTGACCCAAGATCAGCTGAGACTGGAAACTGTTCCGCACCCACCTCAGCAAATAAGTCTAGCGATCACATATGAACTATTGCTACCTGATAACTGACCAGATGTCATCCAGAGAATAATGTTCCACTTAGTTTTACTGTAACACTTGTCAACTGTTATATTGTAGTAGTTTTTGTAATCACCTGGCATATGTATCCATTGTTGTAGTGGTTCTCTGTAGTTACTTTAAGCACTTGACATATGTATTTATTGTAGTTGCTCTCTGTAGTAGTATAACCACTTGGCATATGTATTTATTGCAGTAGTTGCTGGTAGTTACTGTAAGCACTTGGCATATGTATTTTATAGCAGTTGTTCTCTATAGTTATTGTAAGCACTTGGCATATGTATGTATTATAGTAGTTGCGGTCTGTTATTTATTTTACAACTACAAGAAATGCAGTATTACCCTATACAATGTGAATGCTTGATTGTTTCATCTGTCCTGGAAGTCGCTTTGGATAAAAGCGTCAGCCAAATGAATAAATGTAAATGTAAATGTAGATAGTGATCCAGTTCACTAGGTGTGGGTCCATTCCAAACCTGTTGCAAGCTCAGGTTAAATATGTGTTGAATTGGTTCCGCCAATTCAGCAGCACAGGTCTTAAGAAGTCTCAGTCACATCCTGATCTGAGCCAGCTGCCTTCCTGGAACGCAGTCTCCTCAGTTTTCCTCTGACATGGTCAGCAGTGATGTTGAGAGTGACTGGAGGAGGGGAAGTAACAAGACTGTTGGCACCATCTGATGGACATGCCTCAGTTATTACACCTTTAACAACTACATTTTATTTTAAACAAAAACTTTAGCATCTTAACATTAACATTTATATAGGTTAATTCCAACAAACATCACCTGTCATTTCGAAAAATGTTATCTGTTTAAACCCAGAAAGTGTATTGACAGTAGATGCTGGTTGAAATAAGCTTTTATAAATGTCTATATTGTTTAATTTATAAATAACAAAACTGCAATCTTTTTTTAAGTGTATTCAAATGTAGACTTTAAATGTGATAATGTGTTTGGTTGTAAAAAGAAGCACAGATTGCAGTAAGAATACATGTGATCAGAAAACAGTATACCATTTAATATATAAAGCAAATATGATTGTTATGTATTGAAGTTGGACAAAAAATGTAAAAAAGAATGTGGTTGCCAGCTAAATGCTTATGAGGAACAGCTTATGAAGAAACTATCATGATGCATGCATTAAGCCTGGGTGGATGGTTTTTTAAAGAGCTATTGTTTTGCAATGAGATGCAAGGAGAGTGCAAGTGTAAAAAACCTTTATAAAATTGAGAATATTCATATTACTTATTAAAACCAATTTCAGGTTTTTCCTAGAGCCGTACATCCAGAACAAGAACCATTTCTGAACCTTTATTTTTAGAACTGGTTTTAAAATAAGTTGAAGCAGGAACTGCTAACGGGACACCATATTAAATGGCTTGAATTAGCCTGCTCTAAGTTTGAGGTCAAATCTGTCCTTTTGTTTGTCCTACTCATAAGTGCTATATGTACCTCTCAGCTGTATTTCATTTATCTCATTGTGGTTGGTGGAAAGATTCCTTTCACTAAATTTGATAACCCTAGGAGGTGGATGTCTGGGTACAAACTGACACTCAGCAAGAACAATTATATAAAAAATTGTGTAAAGAAATAAAAATTATTTAGTATCTTGAAAATAACGTTCATGTTCAACAAACAAAACATGAGAAGAACTGCAAAGAAAACAACTGGGATCTTTTCTAAATCTAACAAACAACATCTAGTAATGGTTTTTGACTAACTATGCTTGTTGAGGTATATTAGGAGAACTACATGTTCAGAAGTACACCAACAGCTTAGAAATGCTAAAAAATCAGCAGTACTTGACTTTCTTGAATGCCAGTTAGCTGCTAGTCTGCTCCTTGCTTACTTGTTATAAAGTAGAACAATATGACCGAGGCAGAAATCCATTTGACAATGACCTTGTTAACCATTAACTGTTAACTGAATTAACTGTTAACAGCTGGTCTTTGTGGTCATAATAACATGGCATTAATTTGAAAGATTTGCATGGCCCTGAGTTTTCTACATGTGCACAGTGAGATGTAGCATTCTTTGTTTCTTTTAATTTTTATTCAGTTCTGTAGCTTAAAACCTTGATTAGAAAAGGACCTCCAGGAGAAGTCTAAGTGGCCTCAGATCAATAAAGAATATTGAACTCAGCATGATAGTGGGTTAAGGCCTGGCAGCTTTGGTGCTCTGCAAGGTTCTGACTTCTTCCTAGGAGCCCAGTAGCGCAAAACTAACTGGCAGTTGTTTGTTGCCATCTGATCAATGAAAAGTTTAAAGTCATTACATTATTTTTGTGGATAGTTTCCTTCCTATTAAATTTACAATGCATTGCAAAAGCTCCCTCTTTGAAAAAAACCTACAAACTCCATTTCCAGAAAAGTTGGGATTTTTTATGAAATATAATAATAAAAGCAAGAATGTGTGATTTGTTAACTCTCTTGAACTTTTATGAAACTGATAAGAAAAAATTAAACTGATCAACTTAAATGTATGTTATTCATTTATTCATTATCCAAACCGCTTATCCAACTGGCCATTGTCTTATTTTCCTCTTCATGTAGCTCCATACATTTTCAGTTTGTGATAGATCTGGACTGCTGGCAGTGTGTCTACAAAGCCATGCTGTTGTAGTGCATGCAGAACGAGACCCTGACATTGTCTTAAAATTTGTTTTTTTTTTTCGTTTTATGGCAAGTGGCAACCAGCATTACAGAGGAAGACTTCCCTCCTGTATTCTACGTTGGAGTGTTTACCAAATTGTAACTGATACTGGATTCTTCACAATATTATTATTATAGAGATTCATTAAGGTTTCATGACTTTATGACTTTTGGTTTGGCAGTATGACTGTGAGAAATGTTTCTGACAGCTTTTCTTTGTGGCTAGATCCTTGTAAATTCCATCTGAGTTGCCTTGCTGTATCCCTAAATCTAATCCTGGATAATGGAATTCTGGTTTCTTAAACATTTGATCTGAGGGTTAAGAATGGCATATTCATTTCAGCTTTATTATTACATATATCTACTGAAATTGATCTTCTATTCGAATAGCACATTAAAGTAATAGTGCTGTCTGCAGCTGTTTTTTTTAACTCATACTGTAATAGGGGGAACAAATCTGAACTCACTTTGTACAAAGAAGAAATAACATTCAACAGAACTGTAATATACAACTGATTTTTCTCTGTTTTTCTAGCATTTAAGATTTATTAAATTACTTTCAGACTTTTACAACTGTTTGTAATTGTTGTATATGTAATTTTATATGGGTCTGCTCAGTTTCTTTTATGTTTTGAATAAGCAAAGGCATATTCCTAACCTCCACACCAATAATAGCTTATTGGACAATGTAAAAGCAAGCCTCCCCACAAAGATTTGGAGTGTGTGAGAGATTTCACCTCTTATTCACATTCTATTTCTCATACCCTACTCTTTATTTCTCATATTCCTCTCAAATTTCTCTCTTGTTTTCTTTTCTTCATAACCTTGCATTTCTGTGCACAACAGAAACAAGTTTTGTCCAGCCTGGAGTCATTGTGCACCATCCTCTTGCTTATGCCCTCACTTTTTTGTAGTAAGGCTAAATTGTGGTGACTGTTATTGCCTTTTTTTAGGGTTTGGGTCAGGCCCTCTAATTCCAGTAAAAAGTAATGTTAATGCTACAACATATAACATATAATTTAAACAATTGCTAGGCAGTGGTGGCCTAGTGATTAAGACATTGCCCATGGGACCTGAAGGTTGCAGGTTCAAGTCCCAGCACAGGCAACACTGAGGTATCCTTGAGCAAGGTACCATCCCTCTACACTGCTCCCTGATGGGTTAAATAATAAAGTATCTGCTGTCATAGAAGGCCATCATAAATGTCATAAAAGTCGTGGTTGAATGATCTGCTCATTTAAACTGGAAAGTGAAAGTAAATGCAGCACATTTCGTGCAGTGGCCTAGGCCCACAAGAACAATGCTGACAGCCATGGTAGTTCTTATTTTTTGTAGTATGTCGTTCATGATGATAATGGACACAATGTCCCACAATGTGTCCAAGAAACATTAAAATATTATAACTGTAATATGTGGGTGTGAGGACCCCCGCGTCATAGCCCCTCCTCCCACAGCTGAGGACGTATTTGACTCGTCGTTTGTGTATGTGTTTAAAAGTCCTCATGTGCCACCCTTCCGGGTTGGTCTTTGTTGCTGTCTTCCTGTGTTCGTTTATGTCGCGTCTCAGTCAATATGTATATCTCTTAGCTCATAGTCTCGAAGTCTTAGTCTCCTGTCTGTTCCCAAGTTCCTGAGTTTCGTGTGAGAAAATAAACCTTTATAATACAAGTCCTGCCTGCGTTTGCTGCCAAACACCCTGAAATCGTGACAGTGGGTCATTCTACAAAATGGGTGCCATTTAATTCTGCTACATTTGATGAGATGCATAAGGTACAAAAGATTTTTTGGTAAAAATTCTATGTTTTTTGTGTGCCCCTCAATTTGATTTACCACCCTGTCAAAACTTGTTTTGTCTATAAATAAAGTACCATTGCTTTATAAAGGTTTCTTTATTTAAACTTTTACACTATCAAAGAAAAGAAAAAATTTTTTTTATTGAATTAATGTATATTAGGTTTGGAACTTGAACCACACAACCACAGCCATTTTAGGATGAAATTGATCATTTAACATGTTTTATTGTGACGGGGTGGTAAGGGATCTAACGTCTTGGTTCTGTTTGTCCAGTTTGTTCCTACCACCCTGTCACAATACAGTTTTTCTTGATTGCTTTGATGCAGTTCTCACTTCAGGAACATTCTTACTACTACTAATGCAGTTCACAAAACAGTGAAGGCATTTTCATAACACAGACTCACCTGTGCAAAAACAATAAAACCATTAAAACCTCATTCACATGTGTCAGAACATGCAAAATGGATCAATCATTTCAACACTGTAACCAATGAATAAAAACATTTCACCACTTTTTTAATATTTAAACACCAAATATTTGTATATTTTATCAAAACCATACTGATTTTGAAAAGAGTACAGCAAAAATATGTAACATATAGCACCAACTACTGTAAAGTTCAGTAATTTCACACTACATATATGTATATATGCTATATAAATCATAAATTACATTTAAAGGGCAAAATATGAAATGTCTTAAGGGTCATCCTGTCTATTGTCTCTTTTAGGTCACATCATTGGATCTACATTACACCTGATGTCTTCCCTTCTGAGACAAAAGGGTAAAATCTGTTTGCATGCTTCACCCAGCCTCAGCAAGGGTGTGATGTCCTTACAGCCAGCATCCTTTGCCTCCAGTAGGGATATCTGGTTATTAGGCTGTTGATCATACACCTTCCACGCAGAAAAGAGTTGGCTGGTGAATGTGGTAGAATGAACACCATTATAATTTTTGGTGGGTTTCAAAACATCCTCACAGGTTGGAGTGGTGAAAACATTCCTCCCATGG
Source organism: Arnoldichthys spilopterus (assembly GCA_037974385.1). Classification (NCBI taxonomy): domain Eukaryota; kingdom Metazoa; phylum Chordata; class Actinopteri; order Characiformes; family Lepidarchidae; genus Arnoldichthys; species Arnoldichthys spilopterus. Next base: position 10,600 of record JBBPDA010096671.1, read on the forward strand.
AGTAGTGAAAGCTTACATTGAAGCAAATTACCACATGAAGGGGCATGTTGGCACTCATAGTCACGCTTTCATTTTAAGGATTGAGGGCATTGTACAGTCCATCAAAGAACTGAAGAAGCTGATATGTGTTGCAGGGCCAAATGGCTGCAGCATGGTGAATTACCTATGTGTAATCCATGTTAGCCTTCTTACTTATGATGTTCCTGCCCTGTCTTCTTACTTCACTCAGCTTAAATCCTGTCTCATCAACATACACATGCTTCAGCCAAATTTAGGCCATGGCTGATAACATGGTCTGCAATTGTTGCCCTTATTTTATTAGACACCCTATGGAACCTGTTCACTCCTCTCCCTCACCTGTGTCCCTCACTCTTACTTGTCTACTATGTGCTCCTCTCCCCCTGGTTATACCACACATTCAGACACAATGTCCTCTCACAAAGACTGGTTCTTGTACCTGCATGACACCTTCTTCGAGCTCCATTTTCAACATCATTCATATTCAAGCCTATTTTGGGAATGTGTTTCTATATTCTTTCAGATTAAAAGCAATTTACTGCTAACACTGACAGTGAGCCTTGCTCTTTTATACATATCTGAAAAAAAGTTTAAAGTAATTTGATTAAAAACACGAATGGAATGCTGGTCAATATTAGGGTGAGCAGGTGATCTGTAGTTTTGAATGACAAACTACAAACTGTTGTACAGTTGTCAGAGCCAGATGAGAAATGTTTCAACACAATGACAAATGACTTTAGTAGCCAAGCATGTGTAGAAACAATTTCAGTGTGCACAAACAAACACAATGAGAAATGCCAATGTCGTTTAGGAAAAGCGTTACTAAATTGAAAACTGCATCAAAGTAATAAAAGAAACTGTAAACCACCGACACAATAGTTACCACGGTAACACTTTACCTTAAGGGTCACAAAGTAGTGAGTACTTATGCCATAATTAGTGATTCATTACCTATTATTGCTC
>JBBPDA010096682.1:0-11580 GCA_037974385.1 Arnoldichthys spilopterus
TGGCATAGGCCACAGCACAGGCTACACAGTGGCTATGGCATAGGCCACAGCACAGGCTACACAGTGGCTATGGCATAGGCTACGCAGTATTATATGAGCAGTTAAGGCAATTCCACTCTGTCACTATTTTCCTAAAATGAAAACCTGTCTATAATTAATCAGCCAAAATCAATTACTAATCTCTGTATGGCAACACCACGCTACCCACCCACTGCTAATGTTGTCTTTCAGATTCCCTGACGGTCACATGGCCTTCACAGCCAAGCTGCTCACTTGTACATGGTGAGATTGAGTGTGTTTGATTGGCTGGGCATCAGTGTTGTTTTCCTCTGAGTGGGAGGTGTTATCACAGCTCTAATCACTAATGGTGAGCTTTTCTCTAATGGTGAGTGTTCTCAAACCGCGGAGCACGTATCACATTCCCAGACCACGGTGCTCGCTTTGCAGTCGAGCAGGTTCTCCTCTGCATCCCGGATCAAACGAGGAACCGCCCCAGAGCTTAGCTTGGAACCTCGAGCTCAGAATGTGCAGAACTGAGGCTTGTTTGAGCCGTTTTGTGCGCGAACGTTGTCCTGACGACATGATCTGCAGCATTAGGCTGAATGGTGGGCTGGAACTCTGTCCATGCCTCCGTCGGTGGTCTGGCTGGGTTAAGGCGTCTAGAGTCGAGTCGCTGGGGTTTTGCTGGGATCACATGTGCTGCATCACTTTTTAAACCACAGCAGCTCTTCTGTGGGACGGGCTAGCCTTCACTCCCCACATGCATCAGTGAGCTTTGGGTGCCCATGAGCCTGTTGTCAATTCAGCGATTCCTTGGATCACTTTTCGTGGGTACAAACCACTGCACACCTGGAACACTTCTGTTCTGACTCAGTCGTCTCGTCATCACAAGAGGGCCTTCGTCAAAGTGGCTCCGATCCTGATGCTCCTCCTTCCTCTTTGCAGCCTAATGGGGCAGTGGTGCTGTAACAGTTAGGCAGTTGCCACTGTGACCTGAAGGTCGCCAGTTCAAATCCCTGACCAGTAATCAGACAGTCCAGACCATGGTACCCGTGAGCCATGTACCTTCCCCATGCACTGCTCCCTGAGCACTTACTTACTTATTCATTTCTTTCTTTCTTTCTTTCTATCTTTCTTTCTATCTATCTTTCTATCTTTCTTTTTTCTTTCTTTCTGTCTTTCTTTTTTTCTATCTTTCTTTCTTTTTTCTTTTTTTCTATCTATCTTTCTTTTTTCTTTTTTTCTATCTTTCTTTCTTTTTTCTTTTTTTCTGTCTTTCTATCTTTCTTTTTTATTTCTTTCTAGCTTTCTTTTTTCTTTTTCTTTCTTTTTTTCTATCTTTCTTTCTTTTTTCTTTCTTTCTTTTTTCTTTTTTCTTTCTTTCTTTTTTCTTTCTTTCTTTTTTCTTTCTTTCTTTTTTCTTTCTTTTTTCTTTCTTTCTTTTTTTCTATCTTTCTTTCTTTTTTTCTTTCCTTCTATCTTTCTTTCTTTTTTCTTTTTTCTTTTTTTCTATCTTTCTATCTTTTTTTTATTTTTTTCTTTGTTTCTTTTTTCTTTTTTTCTTTCTATCTTTCTTTCTTTCTATTGCTTTTTCTAATTTATGTATCTATTGCTTTGGTTTTATTTATTTATCATTTATTTATTGTTGTTTTATTGCTTTATTTTTATGTATTTCATTTATTTATTATTTTTATGCATTTATTTATTGCTTTTTAATTTGTTTGATTTATTTATTGCTTTAATTTTACATTTTAACAGGTGTATATATAAAAGCCCTGCTCTGGCCAGTAGTTTAGGTAAACTGACATTTTTGCTGTAGATGTAGATGGTTCTGGTTGAAGTGGGTGATTTTGTCGAGCTGTGTTCAGCCATTGTCTCTGCGCAGCCTTGAGCTGGGTGTTAAAGAAGCAGGGGGCGTCGCACGACTGCAGCTTCCAACACCTCTGAGCTCGAACAGGGATTATCCTCCTCACTCACTTTATACAGTACGCAAATACCACCCAGTTCTCTCCCCGTGTGTGTGTGTGTGTGTGTGTGGCTCTCTACCTCCACTTCTAACACTCCTCATGTCTGCTTTTTTATTTAACCTTTTCTTCTTTAGTGGTTTTGATCCGTCTCCTACCTCTCTGACGTCGAGCTGGGCTCAGAGACTAATCCACACACACACTCACTCTCCATTCCACGCCTGCCTCTTCTCCCTAACCATTACCCTGTCAAATAGCCTACCTTCAAAGAGCAGAGCGCTGGGAGATGGGCTGCCTGTGGCCGTCCAGCCTCAGAGTGAACATGTAGTTTGTGTCACAGTGAGAAAGTGAATGTCATTCTGGAGAGAGAGGGAAAGAGAAGAGAGAGGGAGAGAAAGGCAGAGAGAAAGGCAGAGAGAGAGAGAGAGGGAGAGAGAGGGAGAGGGAGGGAGAGAGAGAGTGAAAGAAAAAGAGAGAAGCGGGAGAGAGGGAAAGAGAGGGGGAGAGAGAGAGAAAGAGAGAAAGAAAAAGAGAGAGAGAGAGAGAGAGACTGAAAGAAAGACTGAAAGAAAGATTTAAAAGCATTTTGAGTAGAAATATACCAACCTGCACCAGTCAGACACAACACTAAAGCCACTGCCAGGCCACGTGAAGAGCTCTGGGTATCTAATGATGGCACCCGTCAGGGCGTGGGATATATTATGCAGGAAGCGAACAGTCAGTTCCTGACGTTGATGTGCTGGAAGCAGCAAAAAATGGGTGGGTGTAAAAGGCTGAGCCAGTCAGTTTGTGAAGACCGAGCGTCTCCAAAACGGCAGGTCTTCCAAGAAAGGACAACCGGTGAACTGGCCTCTTGGGTTATGGGCATCCAAGGCTCACTGCTGTGCATAGGGAGTGAAGGCTTGGCCACCTGTTCATACCCATTCGTGACCACCGCCTTCACTTACCGCAGAAGCGAGCGAGTGAGGAGGCCTGCGTTGTCTGTTCTTCCACATCTCCACAGGTTTAAGTGCTGCTGCTTTGTGAGTTTGGCGTTTTAAGGCTTTACAGCCGAGCTCGCGCCTCTTCGGCCGCCAGACGGAAACCACAGAGCGGTACTTTGTCCTCGCTCGTCCTTATACCTGCAATTAGGTGTCGAGTTTTTCGCCCGTGCGCCCACACAGTTGGGCTGCACGTTCGCGTGGAGCTGCACGCAGCAGGCTTCCGCACGTTTACAAAGTAAATGCAACGGTTTGATTTTTTTTCTTCTTCTTCCTTCTTGTTTCGCAGAATACGCAGAGAGCATCGGCGACGGCAAGAACGAGGAGTTCCGGCAGAGCGAGCAGAAGAGGGTCATGGATCTACTGGAGAGCTTCTAAACGTCCAGTTCGGCTGCAGGCCAAGATCAGGCTTCCATCAGCGGCCTCTGTAAATAGTGAATGTACAAGTTTCCTGCATTGCTAAATGGTTCAGGTGTGAACGACTTCACTCCGAGTTGGTGAAACGCTCTGTGGTAGAAAAGCGCAGAGCCAGAGTTGTCCACAGTGGCGGTGAGTGGAACCAGACGTCTGTGGTGCCTTTAAACGCTCCCTCACAAAACGTCACCACACGAAATGGTTACAAACGCGCTGCCTGACGTCGGACGCTGTTCTCCGATCCTATCGGGGCGATGTCCTATGACTCAGGCGGCTCATATGTAGTGGTGTTGGATAGTGAATTAACGGGGGTTGTGTTTGTTGGTGAACTCGTGACCCCTGGTTCCATTCACCAGCACTGGGAATCTGGATTTAGTCCCAATTTCACATCGAACCATGCTGTCGTTTACATCTCGACGCGTTTACATCTCAATACAAACAGAATTATGCAGAAATCTGGGCGAGAAATGTAATGGAATTGCTCCGCAGGTTTCTCGGACACCTTCACCTGTGGGGTGTTTTTTGTTTTTCACGTCGACTCTTCGGTTTTGTATCGGTCACTCCGGCTGTTTTTTATACGAACTCTGTTGTAGAAAAAGCTGTGATGAACGTTTGTGTGTGTCATTAAATTTTCTTTACCGCTTCGTGTTGTGCTCGGTGTAATTTGTGCCTGGTGAGGAGGATCCTACTGCGTTTTCTACAGGTCGCAGGTTGGCTTTGGGAACGGTCAGCCCCATCGCGTTTACTGGCCTACAGCAGACGTCTTCAACCAGCACTGCACTCGGATTCGGTCACTGGATAGTCTTGTGTAGCCCCGATTCCACCTGCACCAGCTAAGACACGAAGACTCTGGTCCATGCACTTGGTGGGCAGTAGAGGCCTAGTGGTTGGGACATTGCCCTTGTGAACTGAAGGTTGCAGGTTCGATTCCCTGGACACCACTGAGGTTCCCTTGAGCAAGGTACCGTCCCACTACGCTGCTCCCCGGGCGCTGTTGGTAGCTGCCCGCTGCTCCACGTGTGCACGTGCGATGGGTTAAATGCAGAGGTCACATTTCGTTGTGGGGCTCGGGTGTGTTCACAATGACAGTCACTTTCACTTATATACATCAGCCATAACATTAACACCGCTGACGTTCACTGTTATTCCCTTCACCCGTCTAGTTGCCTCATCACAACGGCACATCTCAGTCAGGTGGGATCTATTAGGCAGCGGGGGAACAGTCAGCTCTGGAAGTCGATGTGCTGGAGCGTAAGGCCATATGGTGACGGCCAGACGAGTCAGAGTATCTCTAAAACAGCAGGTCTTGTGTTCCAGGTGTGCAGTAGTTGGTACCTACCAAAAGTGATCCGACTGATGAATCTGCAACGGGGACGCGGGTGCCCAGGGCTCATTGATGCGTGTGGGGAGTGAAGGCTAGCCCGTCTGCTCTGATCCCACAGAGGAGCTACTGTGGTTAACGGGATAGAAAGGGGTCAGAACACACAGTGCAGAGCTGTTTCAGCAGCGGGACACACTCGCTATTAGCCAGCGTGGCCTGTAGCACTTCCTCTTTAAACTCCGCTCCTAGAGCCCCGCACCAGCGTGTAGCGTGATTTCCCCTGCTCTGGCACACCTGCCTCCGAACATCTGCTGATTATACAGCCCTTCAGGAGCCGAATGGACGCATTAGAGAGGCGCTGCGGCCCTGCAGGACTGGAGCTTCACACCTGCGCGCAGAAACACATCAGGCTGTTTGTCTGTAGTTCTGGTTTTCCGTTCCCGTCCCCTCGCATTGCCTTGGTTGGAGAAGTGCTCTGGAAGGTCGAGCCCATGTTGTGTCTATAATGGTCAGTAATTTGCTGTTTGTCCAGTGCTGATGAGCCAGAGAGGCCCACTTACAAGCTAATGGCTAGCACGCTGAGATGGTTGGCGCCAGTGCGAGCGGAAGAGGACGATGCTTTTTTTTTTTTTTTTTGTCTTGACCCTTTCTCTCCGTTTTTCTGTTCTGCCTGCGCTCCAGGGGGAGGTGGCAACTCGCCACATTTACTCCTCACACAGCAATCAGCCATAACATTAACACCACGGGCAGGCGCCGTGAATCACGCCGACTCTGGTTATTTCATCACGATGGCACCCCCCGGGGTGGGGGGTTGGGGGGGGTATATTACATAGCAAGTGAACAGTCAGTTCTGGAAGTGGATGTGCTGGAAGCAGGTGTGTATTGTGCCATTGTGATGGTTAGACGACGGAGTCGGACCGTCTCCACTACGGCAGGTCTTGTGGCGTTTTCAGGTGGGCAGGAGCTAGTACCTACCACATGATCCAGATTTTTTTTTTTTTTAGTCTTTATTTACCAACCACATCACAAATCAACACCATGGAGTCGGTGTTCATCGTTACCATAGAAACTTGCTGCTGTTTGGGTTATTTTGTTTTTTTTCTTCTCATTGGGGATGGTTTGGCTGTTGCCATGGAGGTTGCTGTCTGTTTACATGGAGACAACTTTGCCCTGTTACTATGGAGAGGGATAGCCACATTTGCCATGGTAGCTCCTTGTGCCATTACCATGGAGACGGTTAGCTGCACTGTTTGCTCAGTTGTCATGGATACGGCGGTCCGCTTTGCACGTTAGTGTGTAAACAGGCTGCGGGATGTAACGAGACCCTCAGGACTGAGAGTGTAGAGGTCAACAGATTCAAAATAATCATGATTAAAATATTATTAATATTATTAATATCACAGATATTATTGTTACTGTTATTTTAATAATAATTATCATTATTATTATTAGTATCGTTGTCGTTATTATCGTCTTTTTTTGTTGAATCTTCTCATCTAATTCCTTCCACAGTGAATCTCGTGTGTGTGTGTGTGTGTGTGTGTGTACGCGCGCCTACGTGTGAGGTCGGGTCACGCGCTGCGTTTCAAGGACTCGTCTCCATGGCGATACCGATCAGAACCCCGCGTTCGTTCTGGTCCCTGGTTGCCGTGGTAGCGACGGGAGGGCGGGCCCGTGTCGAGGGGGCGGGGGGGGTGTTCGTGACGCGCGCGGTGATTTGCATGCGGAATTGGCGGGAAGTTTTTTTTTTTGTTTTTTTGTTTTTTTTCCTTCCCCGCGCAGTGTGGCGGCGACGATGAGCGCGCGGTAATTTCACACATCAGGGAGCGCGCGCGCGCCGGCAGTAATGGCCTTTTCCGGGCGGCTGCTCCGAGCCCCTCCCTCCACCCCCGTCCCTCCTCGAGCTCACGCCTGAAACAAAACAGCGCGCGAGCCTTAGTTAAACATCAGGGGCGCGAGGACAGTGTGCGGCTCACGGGTGGAGGAGGGAAGCCGCTCCAGTGACGCCCACCTGTAGCCCACCCCCACCCCCTGAAGCGGACAGTGCACTGTATCGCTGTATCGGGAGCTGTGTCGTTATAAAGCTGAAGTGTCCGATGAACTGAGGACAGAAGCGGCAACACCACATTGTCCCGCTCACACTCACACTCACGAATTCCCACCGCTTTACAGCACAGCACACTGTCCGCTCAGGCTGTCTTCATCGGCTGTGCTGAGGCTAATGCAGCTAAACAACCACAACATTTATTCTGTTAAAAAGAAGGGAGCCTTTCTATTGGTTCGTTCATCATTTAGGAGCCTTTCTATTGGTTCGTTCATCATTTAGGAGCATTTCTATTGGTTCGTTCATCATTTAGGAGCCTTTTTATTGGTTCGTTCATCTTTTAGGAGCCTTTCTATTGGTTCGTTCATCATTTAGGAGCATTTCTATTGGTTTGTCCATCATTAAGGAGCATTTCTATTGGTTCATTCATCATTTAGGAGCATTTCTATTGGTTCGTTCATCGTTTTGGGCGATTCTATTGGCCCAATCAATTTGAAGCATTTCTATGTGTCCATTTATCATAAAATGTTGGCATGGTGTCAGCACAGTTTGATAGCATCCACTAAACCTGGCAATAAACAGGTGAGTTTCACCAGGTGTGTCTGAGTACAGGAACTACTCAGCTCTACTGAGCTCCATGACTGACCTGTGCGCCTGTGGATTGAGGGAAAGTTTCTCTGATTGGGAGCAGCCGCTGTCCTTGGTGCTGAAACAAGAAATCGAGTCTACAACGTGAAAGTGAAGCGTATTTTGTCATTGTGAACACACCCAGTCACATAAAGTGCACCAAAGGGAAATGTGACCTCTGGGCGGAGACATGAAAGCAATACACCTGGACATGGGCGGAGACGTGAAAGCAATACACCTGGACATGGGCGGAGACGTGAAAGCAATACACCTGGACATGGGCGGAGACGTGAAAGCAATACACCTGTACATGGGAGGAGACGTGAAAGCAATACACCTGTACATGGGAGGAGACGTGAAAGCAATACACCTGGACATTGGCGGAGACGTGAAAGCAATACACCAGGACATGGGCAGAGACATGAAAGTAATACAGATGGATATGGGTGGAGACATGAAGGAAATACACCTGGACATGGGCAGAGACATTAAGAGAATACACCTGGACATGGGCGGAGATGTGAAGGGAATACACCTGGACATGGGCGGAGATGTAAAGGGAATACACCTGGACATGGGCAGAGACATGAAGAGAATACACCTGGACATGGGCGGAGACGTGAAGGAAATACACCTGGACATGGGCGGAGATGTGAAGGGAATACACCTGGACATGGGCGGAGACATGAAGAGAATACACCTGGACATGGGCGGAGACATGAAGGAAATACACCTGGACATGGGCGGAGATGTGAAGGGAATACACCTGGACATGGGCGGAGACATGAAGGGAATACACCTGGGCCTGGTAATGAAGGGCAAATGTAAACGGGCTAGAGTGCCTAAACACAGAAGTCTGACAATATTCGGAAAAAAACAAAACCCAAGGAATGTGAGCAGGAGATGTTACAGTGTAGTTGACTTTAAATACAGAAAATATGTAAAGTGTCAGTGTGCAAACAGCTTATTTGTTCCAGGTGATGCAAGGCAACGGCTGGTGGTTGTGTCTACATAACCGTTGCCCCTACAGAGTTAGCGCTTGTAGACTGTTAGCAGCGTGATCACACTCAAGACACAGTGGGCCTGGCTCAGCCTACAGACCTGAAACAGTGTTGACATTAAATACATGAACCGTCTGATCTGTAAGTGATTATTTTGCATATAATGGACGAGATTAAGTCGAAGTGCGTTTCAGTGAATTACGTTAATTAAATCTGATCCACTGAGAATTCTGCTCCAATGAGAAACGTATCACTTGCACTCGGATTTTCCTCCATCGGCTGCTGAATGTTCTGCTGAGGTTTGTGCTTTTGAGTTTCTCCTGTGTGCATTAGGTCAAATCAGCCCAAGGAAGAATTGATTGGCTGATAAACAAACAAACAACTGTATCAGAGCAGACTTGGGTTTTTATGACCCCGCACCTGCATGGTCAGTTACAAGAGCCCCGACTTGACCTGATAAAAAATATTTGCTAATTAACCCTTCAGTGTTTTTTTTTTAACAGTTAAGCCTGTTGTTTTTGTCGCTTGCGCGCCAGCGTTCCACACTAACGTTCTAGGAACGTTCTAAGACCAGTGAGAACACAGATTAAAATAATATAAATAACCATGAAATAAAATCAATTATAATAAAGGTCAAAGGTCAAATTTATTTATAAAGCACATTTAAAACAACCATGGTGGACCAAAATGCTGAAAAATAAATACAGATATGACAATAAAAATAAAAAAATAATGACAAAAATAAGCATTACATAATAATTAAAAAAATAAAAAATAATATAAATATTAAATAATGTATAATTCTTAATAATATTAATGAACTAATACGTGTATAATAATTATTTACATTATTAGTTATAATTTATAATAATTATTTATTCATTTATTTAAAAAAATATTTTTGCTATTTTTTTAATGCCTAAAAAATCAACACAAATTATCTCCTGACGTGTAAAAACGCCCCACACCTAAAAAAAAAACGTAGCGTATAACGACGCTACCGTAATTACCCTGCACTGTCCCAATCCGCCTTAATTGATATTCCCTTGTGGGAGCCGAAGCACACCCCCCTCCCTCTCGTTTGTGTATCCTTCCGCATCCTTCCTCCCACCCGTTTTCTCGGGCTCGGAGTTCTGGAGGAGTTCTGGAACGAGGGACGTCACGTCCAGGTTCAAAGGGAGCCCTGGAACTCGAACCCCTCGCTCGGGCTTCTAGAGCGCCAATCGCAGCGCGGCGCGGCGAAGGGGGGCGGGGCTTCATCCCTCCGCTCAGCAGCAGGGCTCCGCAGCACGCACACACTGGCACTGGCGCGCTCTCGGCACGGCCGGGCTGCAAGAGGGGGCTGCTCGCGGAGACGGGGAACGGGAGAGGCGCCGAAACTGGCTCGCGCGCTGGATCTGTCCTAAATTGCACCTCATGCGAGAGAGTGGTCGCTGAGAGCAGCAGCAGCAGCAGCGATGGGCGCGTTTGGAGTCATTCTGGGGAGTTTGCACTACATGATGGGACTGTACGTCCAAGTGAGTGGACAAGCCGAGGTGGAGAACCGCATCTCCAGCAACGGTGAGTCGCCCCCTCGGTGCTAGTTTGGGGGGGGGTCAGGGGCTCTAACAGCGGGCGCACACACGTTGGTTGGAATTTTTCCGTTCCACCTTAAATGGTGCAGCAGTTTCATTCTGCCGCTCATCAACCGATGCACCATTTAAGGTGGAACGGAAAAATTCCGATAAAGTGCCAACTTCAGCTTCCTGTTGAAAGGTAAGCCAGCCCACCTCCTGAGACCCCCCCTCTCCTTTGATGTTTGACGTCACCCTCCTCCCCTTTCTTTCCCTTTTCCCCTCTTGTCTTTCCAAGTAAAGGTGTGTGTTTGCTTTTACGGCCTGAGGCTCCACGGCCAACCAGGATGCCCGCGTTCACCAAGCCATGTCCTCCTCCTCCTAGTGCCACTGTCACTCCTCAGCCAATGAGGAGTCTGGCTTCTGTTTCGGGCAGCTGTTGCAACGACAGCCATTGTCTTTTGTTCGCCGGACATCAGCCTGGCGTTTCAAGTCCTGTGGTTCTGATGGCGCATGGTACGGTGCCAGGTCGGTCCACTTACGTCCTGTCGCTGGGTTACCAGTGGTCCGTCCTTGGATCACTTTCGGACCGGCCGTTTCGGGGGTGCTCTCACAACGAGGCCCACCTGCTTCCGTTTTTCCTGCTTCCAGCATGTCACCTTCATGGACTGACTGTTCTCATGCTGCCGAACGTACCCATGTGTGCCATGTGCCATTGTAATGAAATAACTAGACAAGTCAATGTACATGGCACCTGTCAGTGGTCTTAATGTTGTGGCTTGTTCGTGACGCGAAAGGGGCTCACATGCTGGGCCAGCTCGTCTCCCACAGCATCCGTCCCAGCCAGAGTGAGTGCGGTGTAGATTTAGCGTGGGGTGAATCTGATTGGTGAAGCGTGTGTGCGGTGAATACCGACAAGAGGCTTAACTGACTGCAGTAAATCTCGCCTCGTCATAACCTCCGTGGCGGACAGCGGGCAGGACGGAAATGGGGAATTGGACAGCGTCCAGGGGCCGCTGTCCGAGGGCTTGTGAGGCTGTGCGTTAAGGGTGGCTGTGGACTTGTGGTTAGGGGCCCGCCCATGTGATCGGAAAGGTCGTGGGTTCAAGTCCAGGCCCAGGTACCACTGATGTACCCTTGAGCAAAGTACCGTAACGCTACACTGCTCCCTGGGCCCGCTGCTTCATGTGTGATGGGTTAAATGCAGAAGTTCCCATTTCACTGTGGTGCACTGTGTGTGATGGGGTGTGTTTACAATGACAAACAGTCACTTTCACGTCTACTATTAGTAGTAGTGTAAGTACTTAGTGAGACAACAACCACTACTACTACTACAGGGCCTAGGCACCATGCCAGCCACACCTGCCACCAGGGACAGGAACTCCGCGTCACCCAGTGCGACAACTATGCTTCTAAGGGCTTCGGCCCAGGTGGCACGCATAAAGCACTGATTGCTGTTACTATGGTAACGCGTCGCCAACGCCTCCCGCAACCCCCGAAGTGGCTTGGCCGCGAAGGCAGGGCTCCCAACCGCCCCCCCCCCAACCCCAACAAAGGTGTTTGGAGGATCCTGTCATGGGCAGTGGAGGCCTAGTGGTGAGGACACTGCCTTTGGGACCTGAAGGTCGCAGGTTCGAGTCCCAGCCTGGGCACCACTGAGGTTCCCTTGAGCAAGG
>JBBPDA010096723.1:0-11579 GCA_037974385.1 Arnoldichthys spilopterus
TTTGGTCTTCAATAAATTTCTTAATTCAGAGCTGACCACTCTCGTCTTTTCCCGAACTACAAGATCCATCTTCAACATAAGTCAAAAATTTAATCTGCTCCTCCCTTTCTGACACCTTGGACCCTCTGCAGTTTGCTTGCATATCAAACAGAGTCACAGAGGATGCCATCGCTTTGGCAACACACACTGCGCTTAGCCACCTGGACAAGGGGAACACTTATGTGAGAATGCTGTTCATCGACCACAGCTCAGCATTCAACACAATCATCCCCTCAAAACTCATCAGCAAGCTTAGCAACCTCAGGCTGCAGACTTCAGATTGGCAGCCACATCTCCTCCTCCCTGACCCTTAACATACCTCTCTCCCCTCCTGCACTCGTTCATGTGTGACTGTGCTGCCAAGCACTGTCCAGTGTCATCATCAAGTTTTCGGACAAAACGACCATCCCGGGACCTTATCACAGACAACAATGAGATGGCCTACATAGCAGAGGTGAAGTCTCTGACCAGCTGGTGCCAGGCCAACAACCTTGCTCTGAACATCAACAAAACTAAAGAGATGATTGCGGATTTCAGGAGGCAGCAAAGGGAGAGACACATGACCCTCTACATTGATGATGCTGAAGTGGAAAGGGTCAGCAGCTTCAAGTTCCTTGGTGTGCACATTACTGAGGACTTATCCTGGACACTGCATGCAGACACTGTGGTCAAGAAAGCTCGCCAGCGAATTCCAGCATCATGACAAACTTCTATAGCTGCACTATTGAGAGCTTGATGACGGGCTGCATAACAGTCTTGTATGGGAACACTGCAGAGAGTGGTGGCGACTGCAGAACTGTAAGGCAAGCCACGCCTCTGGGTCACTGAGGATGCCGGAGGGTCCAGCCTCCGGGGCGCCGAGGGTCCAGTCCAGAATAAGGTGGATAAGCTTAGCAGTAATGATAAGGTTTTTTTAATGATAAAATACCACCCTGAACATAAACCTTTTTAAAAATGTCATTATTTCATATATATTATAATGTACTCTATTTAAAAAAGGACATTTGATCAAAAAAACTTAAAATGGCTTTGTTTAGTTTAAGTTCAAGAGACTCAGAAAAAAAGAAAGATCCTTATGGTTATGTAATGCAATTCGGCAGTTTGTTAAAGCATGCATAGTGACTAGTGCTGATGTGTCTGATACATTGATGAAGATGCTCACTCAGTTAAGAACAGATCATATCACATCCTTACATTTATGCAGTTTGTTTGTTCATTAGCTTCATTAGTATTCCCTGCTCCAGTGTGATGAACTTATTAATATAATAGTCAGTTAAGTTGCACTAGTAAAAGGAAAACAAAGAAGCTACATTTCCCTTTTCAGCTTTTCTGACATAATAATTGTTACCTTTAACATTATTATGTATAAAATATTCTACACCCACAGAAGTGGAGGTAAATTAAATAATGCAAAGTCAGTCCAAACAAGTAACAAACGAGTGTTCTCTGTATTAAGGAGTACCGTGGGTTGGTAACAATGCTTAGGCTATTTGTGGACAGAGCTTGAGTCAAATTTGTTTAAGTATGCTTTTTTGAAAAGCATATTTCTCATGACCTGAATCAGGCTGTCTTTTCTTCTTTCCTGTGGGTATTTCCATTTCTTGGGGCCCTCCAAATGTAAATAATGGTGAATGGCAGTCACAAAGAGCCTTACAGTACTGTATTGTGGATTGACATTATAACACACACACAGGCACACACACACACACACACGCTCATTATGAAAAAGATTTCAAATATTTCTACACAATTAAATGTCTAACTTTGAAAATAAGCAATTTTGTTGATGATTTGTTTATTTAACGTTGACTTATTTTACTTATGATTCAACTTATAATAAGTTACTTTAGTGGGTTTGAAAGTGGCTCCTCTGATGGGCAGTTTAGAACACCTCACTTAGCATCAGAGAACATGCAACTCACTCTAATTTCCAACAATAAATAGGCTGGACAATAAACTAAAATGAAGAACATAAACATGCACCCAGGGAAAACGAGTGGTAAAAGCCAACTGATGGGAACAATATCTCAACCAATGGGAACAATATCTGATTTACTCAACAAGGTTGTGCTGACCAAATGACCATTTCTCAACTTCATGATATGTAATTAAAGGGAAACATCTGTGAAATATTATTATGAGAGATTAAACCACAGTGCATTTGTTTTTGATGTGGTGGGTTTGAAGATTTTCATTTGCCCATTCAGCTGCTAATGGCAACAGGAAAAAAATAAAGACAAAGATCCCATTATAAGACATTATATTTAAGTATTTTATATACTTAATGTATTTGGATAAACTAATTATGAGCTTTGATACAAATACATGACAATAAATAATGCTGCTACATGTGAATTATTAATTCTTCTTGTTTTAATAAATATTGACTTCAGCAAATAAAGTTACGAATGCTCTATTGAGCAGCGAGGGGCAGATAGCACAGTAGAAAATGCATTTGTCCTGCAGGCAAGAAATTGGAGTTCAAATGTTTTCATTCTGAGCAAGAGTCTGAAGGTCAGTGGTTGTATATATAAAATTGCTAACAAGTGCTTAAAAGGTAGAGCCAGGTTTTGTGCCAGTTAATCCATTTAGGGAAACTATAGAATTCAAATACCTGTTACTCAGCCACTGCTTGAACAATTAGGCTGAAACTTTGCATACTATGCCTTTCAGCTTCTTTGTAACAGATGTGTTATGCCCTTTTTCATGATAATGTATGATAATTCAAATAATTAAGCTAATATAAGTTATGTGAGCATGTGGCATTCTCTCACCATATAAAATGACATTAATGGGCCACCAGGAGATATTATTCATATTAAACACTAATAAGTCCTGTTGTGTTTATATTGTGAACATTATCTGTAAAGTGTGAAAGTAATTAATAATTAAACATATTTACATATTTGCATATTATGGGTGCAACACACTGATCAATTAATGGTAAGGTGTTAAGCCAAAAATCTTTAGAAGACATAAGATTTCACTGAGTTTGTGGTAAAATGCGGACAACTCATCAGGGGAGTGCAAGTTTTTGACCCCAGCAAACCATATAAAGCTGTATTTTCAGTTGATTGGATGTATTGATTCTAAACATGTAAATGGATTCTACTTCTATGCTCATCCTTACCTTATACAACTACACACACACACACACACACACATGTATATATGCTCACTTACTCACATTGTCAGCATGTTAGTGGTGCTGTGGTAGGCAGAGAGAATAGCTCTAGTGTCCAGGCAGCCGATGGTTTCCATCCTAGTGCACCGTTGTCCCTCCTCCCCAGAGGCTTTGGCAAACCCACCCCTCTGTCTTCTTGCCTTCAAGTCAGTACAGACCACTATTGTCCTTTCTCGCACAAAGACTTAGCCTGTACAGTCACACATTCTCTCACTCCGTCGAAGACCTCTGGCTCTGTCCCACCAGCAACACTGTATGTATTCCAGTGCATAGAAACTGCTTTGTTAAACATAGTGCTGCCATTTTAAAATTTAAAAAAATGTTTATAATATTAACAATAACTCTGGGTTTGGTATTAAGATGCCCTGAGGCTAATCTTGGCTTCACTTGTTGTGTAGCAGGTGTTGTGTACTGTGTAGCATGTTGTGCTTTTCATGATATACATGTATTTGAAAAATTCTTCAGTACTAGCCTAATATTTCCCATATTGTAATGTTAACCACACCTGTCCCTCCTCAGTGGCTGCTGTTTCAGAGATTAGAACTTCTTGATGGCCTCTAAATTTAAGTGCACTTGTATAGGTATCTTTTACAGTGCTATATTACACAGTGACTCTCATAATACAATTTTGTTAGTAGATGTAGATGTTGAGGTACTTATATATCTTTTTTAACAGCTAACGATATGTCTGCTAAATGCTGTAAATGTAAATGATATGGATAGCATGGCGTGTGGTTAAGTAGATTCAGACTGGCAAGAAAGAGAAGGAATGAAAGTATGAATGAGACAGGAAGAAAGAGCTTACTTCATGCTGCTAGTGATGCAATTGCACAAGTCACGTGTGGTTAGGTCACAAAAAGAATGCACTAACAACGGACTCCTGTGTTACTTTGTGGTGCTGACCACTAATACAGACTTGTACCAAAGCATATTTACATTGCTTTGACTCTCACAAATCTGGTGTAATGTTCCTTTCCTTTACTGCACAGAGTGTATATGAAAGTACAGTGTATCAGGCAATGTGTGCTGCACTTTGTCTGTGAGCTTCATTCTCCTCTGATACCACGTGGGAGCTACACCTGAAGATCCATCATGGAGGTATATACAACTCATATGAAAATAACCGTTCAACAACAATGTCCCATCCCAGTCAAAACTCCAACCAAAGTACAAACAACACCCTCTAATCCCAAGCACAGTAATGTAGAAAGAGATCCCTTTGTGGCAGCTCTAAAGTTTGTTACAATATAATGTCTTTGATTGGTGCAGTGTTCCTCTAAGGATGTTGCAACTTGACTTTTCAATCCTATTATGCAGCCCACTAGTTCAGAAAAGGAACAAAAGACTGATGGTTGAACATAGCTGTTTGAACAGAATTTAACTGTTTGTACCATCAGAGAGGGTACATCCTGTTTGATTTTTATTTTTTAGCAGGAAGACTAGACATTTTACAGTGTTACCACTCATACAAAGACACACACACACATGCACACACACATACAACAAACATTTAGAACTCTCAAAGGAATATTTAGTTTTTAGTATTTTTAAAATCTTTTTAAATAGAATTTGTGTAAAGGGTGTATGTAAAGGTCAATGTATATTGCCACAATCATGTTTACTTTGCCAAGCTCAGATGGAAGCCATGGCTGTTGAGTGGCTTCTATTTGCTTCTGCTGAACTTGCTGCTGCTGCTTGTTCTGTTAGCTTTGGCTTAATTTAATGTATCTTATCAAAATGCTAAAAGGTAACAATGCCAACAATGCCTTAAATAAGTGCAACAATATCTTCAACTAAAAACAACATACACTGAACCACACACTCTGGAAAGATTCAGATCTACCAGCACATCAACCAACACATTGTGTGTATCCTTGTGGAGGGTGTTGGGTTCCTTGTCTGTTCAGAGTGTGGTATGTTTAGCTCTTCCTTCTACTCTGTCTGATAGAGAAGGTTTCTCAGTTAGAAGTGCACATCTGGATGCTCATTAGAGTTAATAAACTAGAGTCAGGCCCAGAGCTAGCCCAGCTGGTGCCTTAGATATAGATAGCGCGCCCTCGACAGAAGAGCCCTTACTGCAGGAAAAGTGGATTGCACCTTGGCAGAATTGTTGCAAAACCTCCCCAGGTTTTATCTTCCCTTCATGAACACCACTCTCCTTCGGGTGTGCCTCACTTAGTGAAATGCCTGCAAAGAAGCCTGTTAAAAACACTCTTGTTATGAGTGTTTGTGTCCTTTGACATTTGAAATTAAGTCAAGTCAAATCAAGTTTATTTCTATAGCGTTTTTTACAACTGACGTTGTCACAAAGCAGCCTTACAGAAACTGGGTTCGAGCTCCCAAAGAGCAAGCCAAAGGCGACAGAGGCAAGGAAAAACTCCCTAAGCTGTAGGAAGAAGCCTGGGCAGAAACTAAGGCTCAGAAGGGGAACCCATCCTCTTCTGGTTGACACCGGATAGCAATTACAAGAGAAAAACAAGAGAAGATAAAAAAAAGAATAAATAAGATAAATATATATAATAATAATAGTCTCAGTATAAATAGGTGGCAGCAGTTCCTTGCATACAGGTGCCGCAATGACTTTCAATCAGTTTTTTTGGAGGATAGTGCTGTTCATATGGGCTCCTCAGCAGGAGTGAGTGGGTTAAAATCTGCAAAAACTTCAACCAGTAAGTGGGTATTAGGGTGGGTCAGCCGGTCCAGACAATGGGAAAGGATCACTCGTTTCTCAGCAGAGCAGATCAACTGCAAGGGGCAACGGTAGAGGGAAAGAAAGAGAGAGAAAGAGAGAAATGGATTGTTAGCAATGCTGAAATGTTAGGAGTGATTAATAATGATGTACATTGTGGTCTGAGTACAGGCAGGAGCTGCGGCAAGAATCGATATGACAGCATAGCTAAAGGGGAGAGATGGAAAGAAGCACAGGGACTAGTGCTAGTACTAGGGAAGCATCTAGGACTAACAGAAGGCTTGACTAAACAAATATGTTTTCAGTCTGGACTTGAGACTGAAATATTGAGACTGTGTCCCAAACATAATTTGGGAGATTATTCCATTACTGTTTGGCTTTATAAGAGAAAGCTCTGACCCTGCTGTGACCTTTGCAATGCGAGGTACCAGCAAAAGACCTGTACCTTTTGATCTAAGTAGGCATGGTGTATCATAAGAGACTAAGGGTTCACTCAGATACTGTGGTGCATTATAGGTCAATAACCATATTTTAGATGTAATTTAGTTAACCTTTTATGGGGCTGCAGCAATAGCAACAGTTATGTGTATATCTAATATATTACATCCAAAAAAATAATCCTAACTAACTATTTAACACAATCTCTTAATTAAGAACTAGGGAAGTACTGAACCTCAGATAACTGTAGCGTACAGTAATGATGATTTTATGCCTTTTTTTAAACAATAAATTCATTAGAGAAGAAATTCAGATACACCTCTTACCCTACCATGCCTATTGTTTGTCTCATCTGATTCAGATGCAACAAAATATGAGAGGCTCGTATCCTTCAACCCAGACATCAAAATCATGTAAATCCACCACTTGCTCCATCAGTTCTTTATCTACAAGCATACTAACAAAAGTTTTAACCATAATAATTTTTTTTAGCAATAACAAGCTCCTCACTCAGCTTTGGGTAAATACCAAAAGCTTTTAAATGAGCTGTTTTTAAACCACTGAACAAGAAACCCTTTCTTGGCCCATGAATTCTAATGCAACAGTTGATGGTCACAGAATTTAGTGTTACACCAGTGAAAAAACGTATCTTATTTGCCATGCAACTTACCACAGCTTTTTGGCATAGTTATGATTTTAATTAAATGACCACAAAGAGAACTGTGCAGTCCAAATCAATGCAAAGAGCGGCTTTGTTTCCACCATAGCATGGATATGACTTTATTATAAAAACTCCTGTGTAAATTCTAGTCTTGGTTGGTAGGCTGTGGTTCATTATCTTTTTGATGCCTTGGTCTTGCTTTCATTTATAAATACTTAATGTGGACTTTTGCTGTGGACCTCAATCTGTGTTTCTTTGTGGATTACCTATGTGAATTGTTTAATAAACCTATGTTTCTGCTGTTACTTTGCACATCCTGCTTCACCTCCCTCAGCGTTACAAGCTAAGCTTCACACTATAAACTTCTGCAAAAGTGTAAGCATGCAAAACTGACAAATATTTTGCCACATTACAATGATTTGTGATTAATTTATTACTCACCAACTGACATATTATTATTTTTATTATTATTATTATTGTTATTATTATTATTTATTAATAATAATAATTGTTGCTTTTTAATAATAAAAATACATCAGTTGGTGAGTAATGAATTAATCACACAATATTGTAATGTGGCAAAATATTTGTCAGTTTTGCATGCTTACACATTGCATGTTATTTTTTTATGTCTGAGGTATTGGCTCCATGTATATTTGAAACCTGTACAATCTTATATCTTAGGACTTCTTTCCTTTGCTAATTCACTTCATAAGCACCTTCATATTTTTCTGATCTCGTTCTCATTTGCATGCCCTCCCATACTCTTAGATCTTCCACTTCCATTTGTCTCACAGTATCCTCTGCTTGTATGTCTGCCATGGGGTGTAGAACTTTTAACTCTTGTCCACAGAAAATTCATAACATTAACTCTCTTCCAATATTTAAATCCCACCTCCAAACACACTTCTTAAAATATGTTTATACTGTGTGATGTCCAATCCTGTCTGGCTTTTAAATTCATATTCATTTTCAACTTTTATTGCATATTTTACTTATTTTATTGACTACTTTTTTATCTACTATTTTATGATGAAAAATGTCTTGTTGATTTACCCTTGTATGTTTTAATTATGTGTGCTGTAAGGTGTTCTTGAGTGCCTTGAAATGTGCCTACAAATAAAATGTATTATTATTATTTTTTCAGATATATATCCTGGGGATAATCATCGCAGTGTGTGGAAACTTCCTTATCAGTATCTCACTGAACATCCAGGTCAGTGAGGATCTAAAAACAGCAAAAACCTTTCTTTTCTAGATTAGTTATAAACTGCTTGCTTCTCACTGCTACTTTCTCTGCAGAAGTACACCCACATACGGCAGTCCCAGCGGGGCACCAAGCCATACTACACAAGCCGGCTGTGGTGGTGTGGTATCCTGCTCATGGGACTGGGGGAGCTGGGCAACTTTGCTGCATATGGATTTGCTCCAGCTTCCCTTATTGCTCCACTTGGCTGTGTGTCTGTCATTGGTAAGTCCCTTGTGCAGTTAAATATTAGGGGGTACCCAGTCCCCATTCAATTAATTTCTTTTTTGAGAATGCTCATGCCACCACTGACAAGATGCTGCCCTGGGTGGCTGCCCATGTTGCCCATATCAAAAATCTGCCACTGCCCCTAGCTATTGTACTCCTGTGGTCAGTCTGTTCATGCAGCAAGACTATAACTCAAGCATTTCTATAGGGCTGAAGGGCACTTTTAGGGGTCATGGGGGATCCAGGTCAGTGGCCATTTGAGCTGTTGTGGCACTGAAGCACTTTCATTTGCTCTTAAAGTCTGAAAATACAGCATACTTTCAGTGGATCATTTGGGTAGTTTTGACTTCACTCACTCACATGTCTGAGCCAGCTGGGCCAAGAGTAATTAAAATCACTATTGATCAAATTAGCTGCTTTACATGTCTGCTTGTTCTTTTTATCCTGGAAAGCTACACAAAACTCCCAACTCCAGCCACAGTGTTTGTCACAGTCCCTCGTGCCATGCAAAACTGCATACCCCTGCACTTGCTTCCAACATCCCTTAGTAAAGTGCTGTACTGGTGGCACCCTCACTGGATATGATTCTCGTTGCTATTACACTCCTGAGAGGCCCACCATGAAGCTCAGACATTTCCTGTAGCACTTGTACTTGATAACTTTCAGCAATGGAACTGGCTGCTGAGTTAGCACATGTGATCATGTGCTGTACTCACTCTTTCTGGTGTCACTTTACAAGGACTTTTCTCCAAGCATGCCTAGGTGTGCATTATATGGTAATTTTGGTTTGAAGGTTTCAAAGTGTCTATGTAATGGCTCAGAGGCACTTTGTCCACCCCATTTATAGAAAAGTGAACATAAAATAAAAATTAAATAAAAACAAATCTATGATAAGTTAATTCATGTAAACCTTTATTTAACTGAAAATTAATATAAAAGATTTTACATTAAAATTAGTAAAAAATACTAATTTGCAATTAAATACAGATATAGAATTTGATGGATGCAAAACACAACAAAGGTTGGCACAAAATGTAAATAAAATTGATAAGTGCACATAATATTCAAGTAACACATGCAGGTGAGGTATCATGACTGTGTATAAAAGTAGCATCCATCAATAGCTTAGTCTTTCCAAGCAAGAATGGGTCATGGTTCAACCCTTTGTGTCAAAATTCTTGAGAGAATGGTACATCATTTCAAAAGGAACATTTGTCAATGCAATTTTGCAGATAATTTAGGTCTTTCAAAACCTACAGTACATTATAATGTGAAAAGTTTCAGAGAATTCAGAGACATCTCAGTGCTTAAAGGGCAAGGCCAGACACCACAGTTGAATGTAGGTCAGTGGAGCCTAGGACATTGCACTTGGGAACTGAATGTCGCAGGTTCAAGTCCCGGCCCTACTGAGGTACCCTCTACACTGCTCCTCACCTTTTAAGTCACTTTGGATAAAAGTATCAGCCAAATGAGTAAATGTAAATGAATGTGCATGATCTTCAAGCCCTCAGGTGGCACTGCCTAAGAAACCGTCATGCTACTGTAACAAATATAGCCATCTGGGCTTAGGAGTACTTTGGAAATCCATTGTCACTTAACACAGTCTGTCTCTGCATCCTGGAAAGCAACTTAAAACTATATTATGTAAATAGGAAGCTATACATATATGCAGAAATGATAACAGGTTTTTTTGGGTCCAAGCTCATCTCAGATGTACCGAAATACTGTGGAACTGTGTGCTGTGGTCAGATGAGTCCACATTTCAACTTGTTCTTAGAAAAACAGGTACTGAGTTGATATAAAAAGGTGAATACAACCTCCCAGATATCAGTGATCAGTGAAAGATGTAAAAGCCAGCATTTGTGAAGGTATAGGCGAGAATCAGTGCTGATGGCTTTGGTGAGTTACATGTATGTGATGGTACCATTGACTCTAAGACATATATTAGGATTTTAAAGAGGCATATCTTGCGATCAGGGCGACATCTCTTCCTGGGATGTTTATACTTAATTCGGCAGGATAATGCCAGACCACATGTATGGGCTATTTTTTTTAACAACAAAAAGTGTTTTTTGTCTCAGCAGCTTCCCCAATGACTCTCTCTGTGTCCAGTCCTACACTTAGTGACAAATGTGACTTCACTCAGTGAGCTTGGCAGTGCTCAGCTTTTCTACAGGCATATCCCAGTCCTTGTGACCTTGTTGAGTGTTTGCTATCCATGGTGTTTATGTACTGCCTCTAGTAGTCAGTACATTAGAAAACAATTTCTAATGTAGCTGTTTTTCTATGGTTTTAGAATGAAGAGTTCTTCAAGTACTTCTGTGACAAACATACAATATTCCACTCTTTGTTGGTACAAGGTCTGAACATGTCCATAATTATTATTCATGATGTCTATGTCTCTATCCCTCTCAGCCAGTGCTATCATTTCTGTGGTGTTTCTTAAAGAGACTTTACGAGGCTCTGACCTTCTGGGTAAGTTGTACAGGCTTTCTTTCATAATAATTTTTTTTTTATTAAGGAAGTTCTAAAATCAACAATTAGTTATTTTTCTGCCCTCAGCTCACTGTAGTCAAGAGAGCAGGAGAGAGTGTGAATGGCAGGGGCCATCCCATTTCCTAAAATATTACCCATAAATAGGCTGATTCATGTACAATGGCATGAAACGTCATTTGTGGAAACACAATAAAAAGCAAATAAATAAAAAAATAAACATAAATATATATATATGTGCTTCTGTTTATTATTAGACTCATCACACATTTGTTCCCTGCCACTGAAGTCATAAAGCTGAGTAGCTGCTTGAAAACAATTTTAAAGAGGTTCTAAAGGGGATACAAAAAGAAACTGAGCATATTGTATCATATTCATCTGAGAAACTGGCACTGAAACAGGGAGAAACTCAACCTCTTTCCTTGTCCTTTCTTTTTTTCCTCACACCCTGCAGCTCCAAATTGCAGTCTTTTACGATTGTACTAGGGGTCTTCTGATAGTATACTGTATATATGTACAGTGGAGTGAAAAACTATGTGCCCCCTTCCTGATTTCTTATTCTTTTGCATGTTTGTCACACTTAAATGTTTCTGCTCATCAA
>JBBPDA010096774.1:0-11576 GCA_037974385.1 Arnoldichthys spilopterus
AGGCCCGCAGTCAGCTGGGATTGGCTCCAGCTTCCCCATGACCCGGAAACAGAAGAAGCGGTTGGAAATGGATGGATGGATGGAATTCACAACCAGATAATAGATGATAACTGTGCTACACTGGACATTTTGCCAATATGAGACAAGTACACCTATGCCCTCATTATCTCAACCCAAAACTATTGACTGCATGCGTTCTACTCACTGAAATGTCTTCTTGTAATATTTAACCAATATTACCCTGTGCACCACTCATGCATGATAAAAACATTTGATTGTCCATCTTTCTGTCCCCAGCTTTTCCATCAACATCGGCCATGATGCTAACACCATAGCGCTGCACTTTAATCCTCGTTTTAAGTACAATAAGGACCGCAAAGTCATTGTCTGCAACTCGAACAGAGGGAGCTGGGGAAGTGAACAGAAAGAAAGCAACTTTCCCTTCCAACATGAAGCGGATTTCAGGGTACTATGTCATGTAATTGTTTTAAATGATGTTTTTGAAAGCTGATGCAGAGTAACCTTAAATACACTTACCTTTGTCATTTTCTGACACTGTATGACATACCAAAAGATCTAAAAAATTGACAAAATTCAAGCATTAAGAAAGCTTTTTTTTATGTACTTTTATCCACTTTTTAGTCAACAAATCTTTTGGCCAATTTGATCCCCTTCCCGAACTGCCATGGTTTAACAAATATAATGGCATTGCCCAGTCACACATGCATCACTACATTAATAGAAAGGGAAGAATTGTGTAACTTTAGCAAACTATTTCTTTAAGATAAGAAGATAAGACTTCCATTGGAGACATCTTGACTTTCAACCCACCTGAAACTGTGTGCAACAGAACAACATATTATTGTATAAAGTGACAGTACAAACTTTTTCAGATACTAACATTTGCATAGGTCTCATTAATCACATGAGTAATTGTAATATGTGTCATTTATCAAAATTGGATGTATGTGTTCCTGTCTGCCAAACTGATTTCTGGCTACCATGCATTCATGGAATGTAATGTCATTAGGGAAAATAATCTATGGCAGACTATTGTCCATATTGGGTGTTCTGTGTGTCTGGGTTTGTTGCCTGGTATCTGCAATGTCTCCAACCTATATGACTGTTTAGTGTACTGATTACTGTTGCAACCTTTGGCCTTTGCTGACTACACAAGCCTGGCCTTTGAGTCAATAATTTTTTATGACTCTCAATCACATAACTGCCCTCAGTGGCTCCAAAGAGTCTTCTTCAGTGTGCCGTCTAGTGGTTATGGCAATGAACTTGCCAACACACTGTACAGAAGTGTGAATCACAGGAAAAATGCATTTTAATTTTTTATTTATTTGGGTCATTTTTATCATGTTTTTTTTAGATTTATAAGCTACTTACAGATAGTTAATATTTGTGTATTTGGCTCATTGTTTAATAACAGAAGAAATCAAAAAAGTTTCTCATAACACATTTTTCTTATAGTTAATTTTTAAATATTTGTGCATATGAATTAGCATGAATTGGCTGAAATAAATCAATAACTCAAATCTATAAATGTAGCATGTATATAATTTGTGGTAAAATCATCCTGAATTTGAATTTTGGCATGCTGCTGATTCAACAGTGTCCATGCTTCTGGCAAAACTGTCAATGTTCATTTGTCCATTCACTTCTCACAGTGTAACCCCTTACTCACATACACTGCCTTTCTCTCTTTTCACAGGTGGTGTTCAACTTCAACAATGATCAGTTTTACATTAGACTTCCTGATAACAGCATGATTGGCTTTCCTAACCGCTTTGGTGATGACAGGTTCGACCACTTGCACGTGGATGGAGATGTCAAGATTCACAGTATCAAAATTAACTAAACAATAAAAATAAAAGCCTTTTAGTAAAATGTATAAAATAAAATTGCCAGGAGTGATTTTACACACCATCTTGTCCTGCATGAAAAATGTGACTTCAGTATATTCTCCCTTTTTGCAATAAAATGGGCACATTTATCCTATGTTCTACAGGAAACAGCACTTAAATAAAGATTTGAAGATGCTTTCATTGCAGAATTCTGTGTTTCCCAGCTTAACTGTGTGTATTAACTAGCTTAAACCAGCAAAGTAAGGGGAATTAAGACTCATTCATTCACAATTATGAAAATAAGTACAAGGAAATCCATATCTCTACATTTTTTTGAATTTTTGTTTAATATTTCTTAATGCACATTATCATATCAATCTATTAAGACATTCATATGTGGATGCAACATGTGAATTAGCATCAGTAAGTCCTCTACACAATATGCTAGGGTAGCCATAATGTCCTGCAATAACACAAATCGAACACAAGATGGAGACAACTATCTCTGGCTTGCACTGTGCAATAAATAAGTCTTTAGCTGTGGTCTTAGAGTAGCACTCTTCTTCACATTAATACACAAATAATTTTGAAGTTTTATACATTTTTAGAAAAAGCAACACAATTAAGTAACTATTCGTCATTATTTTGTAACCACTAAGCCACCAATGTGAACAAAAAATCAGAAATCCATTATGCAAAAAAACATATTTCATTGTTCATGAATTGGGGGGCATTTCATGTAATTTTTGAGTCAATCAATCATTAGACTACTGCTTTCATAGAAGAGTCTAACTTATACAAATCTTATTCTAGGGCAGTGGTGGCATAGTGGTTAGGACATTGCCTTTGAGACCTGAAGGTCGCAGGTTCAAGTTCCATCCCGGGCACCACTGAGGTACCCCTGAGCAAGGTACTGTACCACTACACTGCTCCCTGGGCGCTGTTGATAGCTGCCTGCTGCTCTGTGTGTGCACGTGTGATGGGTTAAATGCAGAGATCACATTTTGTTGTGGTGCATAAGTGTATTCACAATGACAAGTAGTCACTTTCACACTGACACACACATATCAGCCATAACATTAATACCACCTGCCTGATATTTTTCTAGGTCTGCTTCATGCCAAGCTCTGACTGTGGTGCCCTGTCTGTGTTCTGACCCCTTTCTATCAGAGCTGGGTTTGGCTTTTGTGTTACAGTAGCTCTTCTGTGGGATTGGACCACACAAGCTAACCTTAACTCTCCAAGCATGGTTTGCAGGTTTACCAGCTGTCTATCCTTTTTGGCAGATACTAACCACTGCATACTGGGGAGACCTCTAAGGACAACTGCCATTTAGTCTTCCAGCCATCACAATGTGGCCCTTGTCAAAGTCACTCAGATCCTTACACTCCCCCATTTTTCCTGCTTCCAAGACATTAAGTTAAAGAATGGACTGTTCACATGCTGAATAACATATGTCACCCTCCTGACAGGTCCCACTTTATCAAGTTAATCAATGTTATTCACTTTACTTGTCAGTGGTTTTAATGTTGTGGCTTGTGCTCAACATAATCTTTGGTTGTGGTATATATATAATTTTCACATAACGTCAAATGGCTCACATAGGTTAACTTTTCTGTTGCCGTGTATAACATAACATATATCAGCATTTTCCCCAACCCACATATCGGTCTGATTGGTTTTATCTACTCTCTCCATTGGATGGTGGAGGAGTAGATCACGCCTCCAGCTTTCCCTCATCATATAAAAGCTTGTTAGAAGTTCATGACACTTTCTGCTGGAACCTCTGCCACATCAACGACAAGATGGTGAGTACTACAACACGATCGGAGAAAACCGTCTTGCTCATTTTTTTTCTGCAATTTTGCAAGGCAAGGTCAGTGCCATAAATCTCTGATAAGTCTCATGAGAATAGAACAGAAATTGTGTAGTAGCTTACAAGAACAGCACACTGTGAGTCACTTCCTATACATATTTAACGAGCTTGCCTTGCCCATTCAAAAAGTTCACTCTCATGGTAAGGTATTTGCACTGTTTGGTCAAGAGGTTTAGAATTTGTCATTGGGCTGCCTAAAAATGAGCTGGTAAAGAAAAGTGACCCTTTAAAATAATGCTGCAAATAACAAAATGTATAAAAATAAAGATTAAAAGACCATTATTTTTAAAACTTCATAACACCTTCACGAGACCTGACATAAATCTATAAAATCATTTTTAAAAGGCTTTATTACAAAAAAGCATCAGTAGATATAAAGACTCTTTAAGTTAATTTTAATGTTGTCTTATCTTAGAAAACTGTATACCGGATACTTATTGGATTAAGACCATATAAATGTGCCTGTAGGTTTATGTCAATTATCTTGAAAAAGACTATCAGAGAGCCATAATTTTTCATGCAAATCAACTGAGAAGAGTCAGATAGAACTATGGCCTGGGTATATGGTCAGCAAGAGTCCAAGGTGTGACCCAGCAAAAGAGAAAACAGGTTGGAGAGAGCTACACTGACATAAAGTGATCAAATGTAACCTCTAACTGATTTACCCATGTAAACTTTGCTAATGAGAAGTAAGATATGACAGAAACAGATACAATGAACTAAAAAATGTACATTGTAGCATAAAACATTTCCCAGAGTGTCATGAGGTCAATATTTGAACAGTGTATCTTCCTGTTCTGCATTAATGGCACCTGGTGGGATGCAGTTATCCATGTTGATCATTAACACTGGGTTTGGCAGGATACAGATAACCCCATCTCCTTTCACACCACTGACACAGTGCCTCTTTCAATAAACCATTCCAGGACCTTTTATTAGTACAATAGTTCACCATCATGAAATGCATGAAAATATCTCTAAATTCAAATAAAAATTTATCTCAATGATTGATAGAATGCATCTTAGGCTAATGAATATGAGTAGTATATCTAATTATCTAATTATAAAAGTGTTGCACAAGTGCAGAATACTTTTAAGATAATTCATAAGTCTAGATATTAATATGAATATATGCCAGTTTGATACTTTCACTCTATTAGACTATTTTATATAAATAGAATGTTGGGAAATATGTTGTGCAACCATACAACATTCTTAATATAGGAAATATGTTTATTTTCCTTACATTTCAAATGTTTTCACTTTTACACAATAAAGAATGCTAACATGTTAAATTTCATATCACTTGCTTATTTCTTGGGTATGTTTGCTAATGTCTCTATCTTAATATTTAATATTTTGCACATTGTATTTCTAATTGCACAGGTGTTCACTGTTAAAGACATGACCTTCAAGGCTGGCCAGGAACTCACCGTCTCTGGCAAAATTAAGTCTGGCTGTGAATTGTAAGTAGGCTTTCACATAACCAGGCTTCAACTCCATCCATGCATCTATTTTCTAAACCACTTCTTCCGTTTCCGGGTCACGGGAAGCTGGAGAAAATCAGGCTAAAACTAGAAAAATTATTTTTAAGGTAAAATTTGGAAATGTAGGTATAAAAAAACAAATCTAGACAATAAAACCCTAGAGCTAGACCTTAAGACTGGTAGTTACAAAGACTGTTACTCTGGACCTTTACAGGAAAGCAGAGCAGAAGCATTCATTTGAATTCTTATGTATGCTGTTACAGCCTGAGAATGTGGCACGCTGCATTGATAATGTTACAATGGCCCGTAGATAAGAGCTTGAATTGATGACATCACAGTGGCCTAACTAATAAACTATAAAAGTGACATTACAATTGTTCATAACTAATAGACTATAAATATGACATTACAGTGGGTAATAACGAATAGAATATAAAGATGACACATCATAGTGGATGACATCACAATGGCCTTAAATAGGATAGTTGTCTATGTGAAACCTGTAAATTTTAAACTTGAATATGGTAGACAGCAAGTGAACAGTCAGTTCTGGATTTTGATGTGTTAGTAATAACTAATAGAATATAAAAATATAAATATCTCTATCTACATCTCTGAAAGGTTATTATTATTATTAAGATGGTGGAGAAGATTAAACCAATAATAAATAAGAATAAGTAATCTTGTCCTCTGTCTCTAGATTCTCTGTCAACATTGGTCATGACTCTGAAAGCATAGCACTACACTTCAACCCTCGTTTTTGCTACGGCAGTGACAACAATGTCATTGTTTGTAACTCTAACCTGGGCAGCTGGGGTGATGAGCACAAGGAGTACAGCTTCCCCTTCCAGCAGGGTGGGGAGTTCAAGGTAATCAATGAGCTTGAATTTAATAAGTTCATTTTTTAAATAAAGCATGTTTACACCTTTTTAAAAGTAATCATTTCAGGAGATGAACAATGATATCAGACATATGCTTGCTCACTGCAGCCTGTGAGCTGGAAACGTTTTTGTGTTAGCTACATGCATTAGTTTTATGGCTTATACATGGTTGAATAATCTGTGTCATGTGTGTAGACACCTACTGGCCTACAGTGGTACATGTTTTATAGCCTGTTACGAGCAGCCTGTACCAGCCTGCTGTCTCCCTAATCCTTTATGACAGCTCATAAAACACATATCGGGTGACTGATATGGATGTCAAAGTTCATGTAACCATGGTAACCAGTATGTTCAGTTAGTCAAAGTTCATATACCCATGTTTACATTTATAGTCAGTATGGTATTAAAAGATATAATGTAATTTGTTTGTAAATCAAAGATAAGATAAATATCTTATTTGTTGCTTATCAGAGAGTACAGGAATCAAAGCTATACAGAAATAGAATCTGAAATACAAGCAGTGTCCTTATATGCTGATTGCCTGCAATGAGGCAAATCAGACACTAGATGGGGATAGCTTTATACCTCCTGATTGCATGGTGCAACTGTTATCCACACATACACCTGTCAGCCATAGCATTAGGACCAATATCAGGTAAAGTAAATATCACTGACTATCTAGTTATTTCATTATGATGGCACCTGTCAGATGGGTAGGATATATTAGGAAGTAATTGAACAGTCAGTTATTGAAGTTGATGGACTAGAAGCAGGAAAAATGGCCCAGTATAAGTATTTGAGCCACTTTGATGAGGGCCTTATTGTGATGGATAGACAACTATTTTAGAGCTCCAAAATGGCATGTTTTGTGTAGTATCCCAGGTAGTTAGTAGTTAGTACCTAGTTATTGTAATTAGTACCTACCAAAAGTGATCTAGGAAAGGACAACTGATGGAAGGACAGGGTCATAGGGACTTAGGGCTCACTGATGAATGTGGAGAGAAGGCAGGCTTGCCTGTTTCAGCCCCACAGAAGAGCTACTGTGGTTTAAAAAGTTAATGCTCACTCTGGTAGAAAGGTTTAAGAACACACAATGCACCACTGTTTTGCCTCTGGAAGTGCTTTGCTACTGCATGCTTAAAGCATTTTACATGATAAATACATATAATAATGCAAGAATTTAGTCAATGTTGTAATTTGCATTTTATTTATTTGTTTGTTTTTTTATTTATTTGTTTTTTTATTTATTTATTGCCTACAACAAAATTGGTATTAAGTATAGTCTTTAGCAAAAATAGTTATATTTAGTACCAAAAAAATGTTGACTTGAAACAATAGTGGAGTTCTTTATGATGATATATAACCATTTTTAAAAGATTTTTAAAGGATATATGAAGGCAGATTTTCTATCATAGAACTAGGCAAAGAACCATTTTCACATTTCAATGTTATTTAAGTATTCACAGCTGTATATAGCTATATATATATATATTGCTGTTACTAAAGAAACATGTTTAGGGTGAGGAAATGTAAAATATGTCACTATGACTTTCCACAATTGTAGTTTTTGATTTTGCTAAAATACAAAGTGCATATGAAATTAGTAAAATTGCTCTGGTTGAGAATGTGAGTGTGCAGGTATATACTGGAAATGTTAACATTGTTCCTTGATATTTCAGAAACATCCCCATGTTGAACCAATATATATATATAAATATATACTTAGTCCAGTAATGCTTAGAAGCACTATTTGGGAAAAGGTGAGCTTAGTGTGCATTTAGTGTGGCAATGATCACTTTGCTTTTGCGCAGGATACGCTTTAAAATGTGCTTTGAGGTTTAACAAAAGAGGTCATGTTCAGTGCTGCCTATGGTGGCTTTATGTCACAGGCACTTAATTCTTGATATTTATTTCTGCTCTCTCTTTCTCTCTCAAACAGGTGACCATCAACTTCAACAATGACCAGTTTTATATCAAACTTCCCAACGGCACAATGATGAGCTTCCCTAACCGTTGTGGCGATGACAGCTTTAGGCACATTGATGTGCAGGGTGATGTCAAGGTCGAAGGCATCAAGATTAAATAAGGAGGCTCACAGACACTTTCCTGTCCAAAACCATTGGCCATCTGCCTTAATGTAATGTAATGTTCTCTGTGAAAACCTGATCATCTGATATGTTAAAGAGTGTATATTCTCTTCTAGAACAGAGTGGCACTTGTCTGAAAGGAAACTACAACTACAATTTGCTAATAAAAAATTAAAAAGTAAAAAATATTTTTCTTTATTACAAGCTCAAATCAATTCAGTTCTTGCATTTTTGTGTTTGCTCTTTAAAAAATGCCCTGCTCACAGTCATGACACCATGGAAACATTTTCTGACACTTTTACACACTCCCTCTTCCTGACATTGATACAAGCGAAAAGTAAGTGAACTATTGCTGTTAACCTCAACGTTTGCCAACCCAGAGTCTATTCTTAGATATACATCAAGCACTTGGTCTTACTGCTTGACAGTGTCAGCATAGAGAGGTGATGAATGCATTTGTGGTCTGAACATCCTATTTCTTTGTTGACTTCACACATGCATAGCAAAAAAGAGAAAAGAAGACAAAAAATGCTGTGTTTGACCCTGTTTAACACTGAGCTTCCCTTGCCTCTCAAGTAGGATTCAGTTTTAGCATTTCAATGAAGCAACAAAAAAACACATAGGCTGTGGTCGATTGGTCAAAAAAAAAGACCACTTTCAAGGCATTTTCTATCAAGGTCATGAAAGAGAATTCATAAGAAGATAGGAAAAGACAGCAAATGGTGGATGCTATTGTTGTAGATTTGTCATGGTGAAACTACTGGTGCCTAGCTTTAAACAGGGTTGTCATCTTTCATGCATCTAGTATGAGACTCACACTTTTGCGTTTAATCTCACTAATCTCGGTATTGCATCCCCTGCCATCCTCCTGGATGGAAAAAATATTGTGGTTCCCCCGATTCGACAGAAGAGTTGACAAAACAAATTTCCCATTAACCATACCAACCACCCACCACCTTCACCAGACCTCATTTGAAAATAATCTCACTTCATGCTGAACTAAAAAGTTGGCAGTGCAGTACCTTGACCAAAGAATTGTGGGATGGCATTATCTCTGTACCTCTCCTATGGTCAGTTTTTTTTTTTATCATGGCTGCCACTTAGTTAGGAACCATCCTAAGCAAAAAAGACTTTTTGACCATAGTCAAAAGAAACAACATGTTCTCTGGACTGAACTCCTTTCCCAAAGTGATTAAAACAGATTTGAACTGTTGTGTAGAATTAGATCTAGAAAGAGACAATTAAATATCAGGAGAGAGAACACTGGCTTCAGGAAACACCACAGTCCTGCTGTATCAAACGCTAAAAAGTAAACTGGACCTTGCTTTGGCTTCATAGCATAAATAACGTTGCAATGCTTTGCTGGCTTAAATGAGGTATTTAGGCCTAAATTCTGCATTTATTATGTTATCGTGACAATTTAATTACACAACATTGCACCCTTCTGCTTCATTGATTTCAAAGAATGTTTTATCCTTTCTGGGTTTTTGTCCATTGCTATACCCTCACTACAATACTGCAGTTACAATAGCAAATGTGTCATAAGATCACAGGGTTTTCCCCCACCACAGTAAAGAAATGCTCACTGCTACATTGTCCACGTTCAGATACAGATGAGCTACTTGATTTCCTCTCTAGAATATCCTATAGCAATGTTAGCTATCTGGCTTTCTTCTAGATAAGCCAGTATTGGCTTTTTCTAGATTAGCCAGTAATGTGAAAAAGGATACTTTACACCACTGTAAAATTAGGCATTATTACAACAGTACAGTTTCAATTTTAATTGCACCTTAAGGACTGGCTCAGCAGTTCCCACCATTGAGCCTTTGTCCTAACCACATACATCTACAATCATCATATTAACAAGTTCCAGGGTCAGGTTGTTCTCATTGGTCAGAAGGTTCTATTCAAATGATTAATGTTCACTGAGTCGCAGGTCCTTCAGTGTCACTATCCAAACAATTCCAATTTGAGTATGCCAACGGTCATAGGGTTCAATGAGCATTGTTCAGGTGATGAGTCTCATGTTGGTTCTTTTCTGCTGGCCCAGAAAGAACCACAGTCTCAGGAGTAATTTGCGCAGCTACTCGAAGAGGCTGTGGCTGCAAGTGAGGAATTTAGAGACCTGAAGAAACATTCCAGAGACAGAGAGGAGCAGTGCAGACATGTACAATTGTTAGATACACACTGACTCAAATACATACAGTATTGTGAAAAAATAAGTACAATTTATTTTTTTTCCAACATATTTGAACAAGCAAACATTTTTTCCTCTTCATATCACAAAAGTCAAAAAAACTAATTTGGACTAGACTAGTTGGCATAACTTCCTGCAGGAAGAACCTGTTTGTTTAAACCCGACATCTAGAGTCTGGTTCTCTTTGCACTGAAAAATGTAAAGCATGGTGGTGGAAATACTACAGTTTGATGCTGCTTTGCTGCCTCAGGGACTTATTAGGTAGCGATCATTTATTCAGGTAAGAATTCTGCATCATATCAAAGACTGCTTAAAGTTGTGAGGCCATCTGTCCAAAAGCTGAAGTGGAACCGGTTGTGGACCTTTCTACAAGATAATTATCCTAAGCACTCTAGCACTCTTTGCACTAAAATGAAATGCTATGTGGTATTGGTACATCCAAGAAAGCATCTTACAACATCTTACAACTTAACTGAAGGAAGTATGCAAAGAAAAGTGGTGAAACGTTTCAGCAAAGCAGTTAAATAAATGATAAAAAAAAACAGCTTTACTGTCAGAACAATCATTGCCCAGTTAGTGTAACTGCTTTTAGCAAATTTATTTTATAAGCTTATAAGAATTGCTTAAGAAACATAAAATCATCCCAAAAACATTTACACTGTCTCTATCACTATCAAACGTGCTTACAACAACTTCAGAACAACATCATGCATTGCAAAACGGAAGAAACTAAGTAGCCTGATGAGAAATTAAGCCCAGGGTTGTGGATATATATAATTCCACTGTCTCTATGGAAATGTAGCAGAATCCATGGCAACCTGATAGCACGCTGAGAAGTCTGCAGTAAGTTTTAACTCTTATTCAAATCTTCATAAAACTGCACATGATCTTTGCATAGCAGTTCACAATTTTTCAGTCATCCATCACATTTCACACATCCCAACTGCACACTGAAGCACCATGCCCATTGACATTTAGAAAAAGGTCAAAATCATTCAAAATTTCAAGTCATCCTGTAATTTCTGTCTTCCTGAATAGCTAGTCAATGCATCCATTATAGTCTTAACAAGCTCTCAAAAGCTCAAAGTTGTCCACTTAAAAAAAAAAAAATCCACCTAATCCACTGCACTATTAATGCTGATTAGTGATTAATTCCCTGCGACTGCTGCAAAGTAATGCTGAAAAGTTTATATATATA
>JBBPDA010096785.1:0-11575 GCA_037974385.1 Arnoldichthys spilopterus
GCACGTGTGATGGGTTAAATGCAGAGGTCACATTTCGTTGTGGTGCTTGAGTGTGTTCACAATGACAAAGTTTCACTACAAGATAATCAATGTAATTTCACCTGTCAGTGGTTGTAATGTTGTGGCTGGTCTGTGTATATAAAAATTAATTACTGTTATAAAGACACACACACAACTATACACACACGTAGCAGTCATTGCAATGCCTGTCTTGCTCAACTTTTCAGACTATTCTTACATCTTTCATAAGAAAAAAATCAGTATGCAAAGGCTGCACTTGGTGTTAACTACACACCTCATTAGGCAACAATTCTCTTTACCTACATGCACACGCTCCCCACCACATTAAAACTACATAGGCTTTGCTCAATTAGCTAAACAAAAAAGAATATCTGCAGACCAATGAACAGAGGATTTCCAAGGTTTTTCAAAGTAGTCTGAAGTATTAGGCTATCTGAGCTTAGCTAAGCACTGAAATTGTGTATTTGGCAAAGTCCTGCTATATGTCCCTAATTAGTAGAACCAATAGGTCAGGTTGATGTAGAAGTGGTACCTCTTAGTACTAACTCCAGCAGTCATGCAATACTGTAAAGGTCTTTTAATTCTGATTGGTTGAAGTTATTATGCTTTGGGATACTACAGTTCTGACTGCAAAGTCTGACTGGCTGAGAAAGGTTCGAGCCCTGCTGCTTTTTATGATAACAGCACATTATTTTCCTTATTAACTGCATCATTCCACTGAGCACTGGTTGCTAAATCATGCTACAACTGCTCTAGGGGATACAAAACAGAGTATTAATGCTTTTTAAAGACAACATTTCACAGCACAACCCTTTGGGTCAGATTCTGAAGAGTGTCACAAGAAGTCTGCATCAAAAATCAACCAGTAACCTAACATTAATCAGACTCAAGTAGGCATTAAATTAGCAGACCTCAAATCAACAATCAAGATGGGCTGTGAAATGTGTTACATATTAGCTGAACAAACCCACATTCAGGTAAATTTAGTTAAGAACTGAAAAAGCTGAGCTGAATTGAATACAACTCCAGTTTCATGGCTCTATCGGCAGAAGTAAAGGCCATTTGATACAAAATGATGGTCTTCTTTGCTTTACCTTTGTCTTTAGTTCGTACAAAAACAACACAAGATCATCAGTTATTATGAGTTACATCAAGGCTGTGATCGTCTAGTGCAGCTCAATCACAGCCATGGTACACAATTTTAACAAGATTTCTTTGCTGACCGTAATGAGCTAAAGTAAGAAATGACTGATAAAAACTACGCCGTGCCTTCATTATTGTGGGTAAGGGTTAAACTCAACATTTAAAAATACACCACTCTATGCATACACAGTCTTTGTGGTTCTCCATAAGACATACAAATCAGTGAAGAAGGTCTGGAGAAATTAACCACACTGTTTTAATGGGAGTACAATGTAAAAAGCTTGCTGCAAACATTGTCTATTATTAATTCTTCTTTATTAAGACATTAACAAAGAATAACAAAACTCATTATTTATTAATATGCAGGTTCTCTAATTTTCCTTTAGGGCACTAAAGATTTAAAGATTACTTTTCAAGCTCCAGTAAAGAAACTGCATAAGCAGCAGGCCCAGCTATACTGTTGCAAACATGGAATGTGTTATTGCACTACAATGCACAGGCAGCAGACTATCCAGTTGTCAAATGCAGTGTTGGACAGATGTCTTTACTGGCATTCCTGATTCACACATTATTTGGAAAAACATGCCACACTGCAATGTACTGGGATGGTACCTTCCTCAAGGGTACCTCGGTAGTGCCCGGGCCAGGACTTCAAGTCTCAAGGGCAATGTCCTAATCACTAGGCCACCACTGCCCCAATGTGAACCATGGACAAAAGGTGTATATACAATTGGGGTAGGGTGTAGGTACAATGAGGGAAAGGTGTTGCTACAATCAGGGGAGGGTGTAGGTACACTAGGGGAAGGGTGTAGGTATAATAGGAGAAGGTACAATGGGGGATGGGTGTAGGTATGATAGAGGAACAGAAAGCCCAAAAAAATTGCCTATGTGAATGCAGACATTGCTGATTGAGGATTTAATCAATTGCTTGATCAAGTGCATAATCAAGTGCTTAGGATACAGAGTAAAGTGTCATCTGGCAAAGCACATACCAGAACAAGGGAAAACAGCAGGTAAACTCAGTTAAAGAAAGGGTTGGCAGCACGAACCGACACACGGCAAATTACTTAGTCAACTCTCAGCTGAATTATCCAACCAAAGTAAGCAGCTGCTCATAATCAGACGGACGGGTCCTGCACAGCAATACATAGTTCTTACCATGCGTTTCTGTATCACAAACCCTGCACCTTCACTCACTGGCCATTTTATTGGAAACACCTACCCTGTACTTCCACTCACTGGCCACTTTATTGGAAACACCGGCTATACACTTGTACACACTGGCCACTTTATTAAAACATTGTACTTTCACACACTGATCAGTTTAACTAGGAATGGTAGCTTTATATTTCTATTCACTGGACACTTTATTAGAAACAATGGCTAGTTTAAAGTCGTGGGAAATCATACAGACAGAAGATTATGTTTTTTAATGCATTTAATACTCATTATGATGTGAATGCGTACAGTTAATATTAAGCAAAGTGGCTTATATTCTACTAAATGAGATTATTTTAAATAGCAAATGTTTATTTTATAAAGGGGAGGCACTTGTGAATAGCTTACTTAGGCCTGTTGAACATGAGAATGATTTGTGTAATGACATTTGACTGTTGATCTCACGTATTGCACATGATGCAATCAAAATAAGTCAGTGATGTATGTTGACGCCAGTGCTTTTCAGTGGATTAAAGGGTTTTAGGTGGAATTTCAGTTAAGTGCCTAGAAAGCATTTAAAACTGAAACCCACTGTGAATGATTTTTATTTTTTTTGCAGTACCCAAAAATATATTAATAATTAACACAACCTCTCAGAATAGTACTCTACAAACAGACAGCAGATTGTGGCCTCTTAGGTTAATGAGAGATGTGGCACAATTTGCACAAATCTTCCCGAGATAAATAACAGCACATTTGGTAATTGTGTCAGACTGGATTGTGTGTGCCTACAATATACAGTAAACAATAGCTGAGTAGGGGGAAAGACCTTCTAACACTGCATTTCTCAGTTTTTTAAATACAGTATTAGTGTATAGTGCCCCATATAGATTGATCAGTCATAACATTAAGGTCACCTGCATGATACTGTGTAGGTAAACAGCCCTGACTGTGGTGCACTGTGTGTTCTGACCCCTTTCTATCATACACATCATGAACATTTTTGTGCTACAGTAGCTCTTCTGTGGTATCACGCCAGACAGGCTAGTCCCCACATGCATCAGTGAGCCTTGAGTGCCTGTGATCCTATCGCCAATTCACCGGTTGTCCTTCCTTGGTTCACTTTTGGTAGGTACTAACTACTGCACACCTGGAACAATCCATTTTAGTCTACACTACTCTATTGTATTCCATCGCTTTCCATCATATTCGATTCTATACTGTTCTTTTCTAAAATATTTTAGTCTACACTATTCTATTGTCCATATCTCTTTCCATCCCATTCTATTCTATTCTATTCAACACTGTACTGCCCTATTCTAGTCTACACTATTCTATTCCATCTCATTACACCCCATACTATTCTTTTCTATTCTATTCTAGGCTATTTTAGTCTAGTCTGGTCTAAAGCCTCCAGACATTAGAAGGAATTTGCAGCCGAAATTCACTGCCTGAACTTAAGTCTGGCTGCATTTTCTCTCAGGCTGTTCAGTCGGTCAGAGTCAGACGTGTGTAAACACACACTGCACCCTCCTGTGAGAGCTGTAGAGTGGTTCTGGGTTTCTAACAAAGTCAGTGTCTGATGCTTCAGA
Source organism: Arnoldichthys spilopterus (assembly GCA_037974385.1). Classification (NCBI taxonomy): domain Eukaryota; kingdom Metazoa; phylum Chordata; class Actinopteri; order Characiformes; family Lepidarchidae; genus Arnoldichthys; species Arnoldichthys spilopterus. The sequence goes on from JBBPDA010096785.1 coordinate 3,915, forward strand.
CAGTTCTTCCTGCTTTTTTCTTTACCAGTCTGCTATCGAGAGAAAAACAACTCACCGAAAGAGGCTTTAGAAAAGAAACATAAAACATGCAAGTCCTATATATATATATATATATATATGCCTGATGGTGATATATGTGCATGCAAGAGCAAAGCAGACTGCAATACACCCAGGCTTGTTGTAACCAAGAGCAGGAGTGCACAATGTGGTCGAACTGACATTGAGTCAGTTGCGTTGTTATTTTCTGACATAAATAAATACATAAACACAGTCGCTATACATTGCCATGTTCCTTTATATAAAATGAGGGCTTTAATGGTATATTTGTTCGTGCTGACTGTTGGGTGCATTCAGTCGTACAGAGTATACACAGGACAAGAAATGAACATATTGGAGAATCAAATTCACTTTTTATCAGATTTACTGCCCTTTCAATGTGGACAAAGTCATATGAGGAGGTGAACTTTGAGTTTGGATTTGTACATTTTTGCAGGGTTTGATATGATACAGTAGCACAGTTGAGAGTGTCATCAGTTCACCAACAATGTAGACTAGCAGCTAGTATTCACTCAAAACGCTTCAGTACACCACAATTCAGCAGTGATTGAGTGAAATACACCAGTAACTACTTAAAATATACCAGCGAAATATGCCAGTAACAGAGAAATACACCAATAACTAAGAGACATACACCGGGCTACTGATCTGCAAAATCTTATGCACAGTAGCCATGCTGGACTGAAATTGAAGGCGACAGGGGCACGTAATGCTAAATAACTGAAAGACAATCAAGTAGTGGCCACCTAACAAGGACTTCTGTCTGCAGTAATTTTACAGAGGTCCTGTGGATCCAAACTTCAGAAAGACACCCTCAACAATTGATGAGCTATGCAATGCTATAGGACCCTTTATGGTGTCTGTTGTATCATGTCTGAGAGAGCCAGTTCTAACTGCGACGGAATGACCCACTGCTCTTTAAAAACTGGCTACATGTGACCTAAAAGTGATAAATTGTTTCCGTTTCAATTTTGCATTTATGTGATGAGTTATTCATTTTAATTCAAATTATGCATTAAGCAGGTCAATGGAAACCCACCTAGTGTTTGAGCCGAAGATTAACTGAAAAATAACAAAAACAGTGCACATTTCACATCTCCAAATGCAGCATCTGCCAATATGTTGAAGGAGCAAGCTTCTAAAACATGACTTTTCACTGATGCCTATAACAAGATTTTTTGACAATGACTAGTCAACTTCTTTTTCAAATGACCAGTAAAAATAATGTGAAACCTCAAATTATGAGTATTATTGTAAAATAAAAGTATATTTAATTAGCCCATCAGACCAGATTATCGTTATTTAACCCACAAACTTCTTTAACACAGGATTGACCATTACTGTTCATAACAGGCCATCAGCTACAGCAAAATACATGGTGTACGTCTAGCACAGGCTAATATTAGCTCTGATTTGAAAGACTTACTATAATATACAGCATGATCATTCATTACTGGAGAAAATCTAAGGCAGAATTAATTAAACTGCTACAGATACAGGATATTCCCTTCTTATCTAATAAATCTAAACCTCTTTCATTAAAAGCACAGGCACTATGAGTCGCTGTCTGGCAAAATTGCATTAGAGACTCTGAAAACGATATTAAATTTTTTTCACACACATTATCTTCATGCAGTGCATAAGTGTTATGCAGTGCTAGTGATAGACAAGGCTAAAACTGTCCCGTTGTGTTAAGGGGCTCCTCAGTGCTTAACAGAGATATAGAAGAGAAAAAAAATGTAAGAGCACGCTAGCAGAAATGCTTCACTTTTACATTAAGATATTAAATAAGCAATGAGGGATTAATTTGTGTCAGTGGGGTCCTGGTCCAACACCACAGTCAAACAGTGTAAATACACATTACAAATGATGTAAAATGATAACATGCTATAAATATCTCTATCAAGGCCAATCCTGGGGATCCACTGCCCTACATATTTTTGACCACTTTCTGTCTCAACACACCTTATGCTTCAAGAACAGCTGTATATTGCACATTGAAAATTATGAAAAACATTACACTCAACCAGGGCACACATACTTTAGCATAAAACGGTACACCTGCCCTCTGGGAACAGCTAAGGCATGTGAAGTAGCAATGCTACTGGAGAAAACCTTTGACAAAGTTTGTCTTTCTCTCGTCCATTGAGACAAAAATGATATTAAATACAACACCTTCAACCTGATGCATCTTTTTCAAACTGCCCTAATATCACTAGGCAGCAGATGCCCATGTTTCCTAACATCATGCTAAGTGATTGGGTCTGTCACTTCGGCCCTGAGGAAGCAAGGACATTTATGCTCTTCTCTTCTAGGAGGCTGTGGCATCACTTGGAATTGAACCATTGTATTCGGACAACAGTACACAAGTTTGTCAGTGATGAACCTCATTCAGTCCTGATCATCAGAATCAACATTACAGAGAAAACTACCACTGAGCTTCACTTCTTTAAAGTACAGAACCTTTTTATGCATTTCCTGACCTCATACACCTGCCAAATATGTTAGTAGCACCACAGAACCTCACCACTCACAATTTAAGCACTGGCAACAACACATAAACGCAACCCAAACAGCTACAATCACTGAACATGGCCCTTTATTAGGTCAGCAATTGTCCCTGCAGCTGGGCACCCATCAGTTAACCTTGTGTTTGGAAAACAGACTTCATTCCTTTAGAGTTTCTTTTCTCTTTCATTTTCTAATGCCTGAACGACTCCTCTGGGTGCTCCCTCGCTGTGGTTCATGAAAGGCCATCTGTTCAATTTCAGAGAGCTGGTGGTGAAACAGAGGGTGGACTTAATTTCATTATTTGTAAACCTTGTATGAGTGCCAGAGTGTGGTTCACTGCTTTGGTTCAAAATTCAATGATATTTTCTGAAAAATGATCCTATTGACCTATCCATGCCCCACCCACAAATGTGCCCTTTTGTAGATAATGTTGCAAGTTTGCACAAACTTTTTCAGAATGAAAGCAAAAATCCCACTGGTATTGTAATGGTATCTTAGCAAACTACTTTCTTTTCCAAACACAAAAGACACATATACAGAGTGTGTTTATTCAAACAATAAAGGTCAGAGTGTTGCTGTACAATGGTGCCAAGTCAGCATGTCACTGTAGACAAGGTTCAGAGTAACACCTTCAGTGTTACTCTATGCACTGTGAACGTTTGATTGTTTCCTCTGTCCTGGAAGTCGCTTTGGATAAAAGCATCAGCCAAATGAATAAATGTAAATGTAAATGTAACAAGGTCCTAAGCTTGCAGGCATTGCTTTTTGACGTTTTGAAAAGAAAGGCTACAAATTTACTGACAGGAGATGCATCAATTGTCTAAAGATATTGCTCAAGATGTATGTGAACTTACAGGAAGTTGCTTTTAAAGTTGCTTCAAACACCAATACCATTTTACTGCAAAATAGCATTTAGAAATTACCACCATGCACATAGACAACAGCTGCATCCCACCCGGCACATTACCACACTAAATAGTGTGTAACATAGTTCACACATCATTCTGTTATGTACTATGTGAAGAATAAAGGTGTTTAGAAACAGCAAAAGAATATAAGGGGAACACATTTGCCCTCTTATTGGCTGTCGCTTGACTCTGTTGTGGTTCATTTGCATGGAGTATAATTTATTGCACGCGGGAATCCTGTCGCCAGACGAATTGCTGCACCATGTAGTTCAGTATCCCTCCCAATGTTGCCCACTGACCATTGAAACTAAATGACTTCCCGCCCCTTTGGTGTGAGTGCAGGGTTTGAATAGATGGAGATTTTTATTTGTTGTATCTACAAAATCTCTGCATTAAAAACTGGAGTTTGAAAACCTACATCAAGTTTTCTTAATTTACCTTAATGCTGGTCAGCAGTGAGTATAACATGGGAAAGAAATGAAGAAAAGCAACAGAACATGGGCATCGAATTTTTGTCTTTGAGGCCCAAAGTGTAATGTGTGGTGGGCTAGGGGCCAAAAAGACAAAACCATATGCAAATAAAGAAGATAGACCTTGAAACCTTGCAACCTAATAAACCATAGTTTGTCAGTAGTAACATGTTTAAGGGTTGTACTTTTTTAACAAAGCTTCCTGGGAGGAGTGACCTTGTGGGTTAACCCTTGCCCATAGGCCTGACTTTGGCAGCCACGCCTCTTAGTAATTTGTGCTAGCACAGCTAATGGTGTAAACTATGATGTTAAAAGACCTTCTACCTGGCCTAAAAATAAAGCTTGCCCAGCCACAGAAAAAGTGAAAGGGCACATTTGTAGGCAGAGTATAGAAAAACCCAATCAACTGAATAATTTGCCTTTTTGTACCAGATGCAGGTACCAGATCCAATTCCACCCACTCTGCCAATCACACAATCCTACCAACACCAGGAGGGTGAGTCATGTGAAGCCAGCCACCACATCTTTTTTAAACTACCCTTTGGATGCTTGCAGGAGAACACTGACTGCCAGTTCTCTTATATCTGACTTCCAATCTGGCTAGCATCACACTGAGGATGATTGGGGAAGCTGGATGGCTATCCTATTGTATCAGAAAGAAGTCAACTGCGCTCTCTTGGACTCCTGGCCATGGATGAATGCAGCACTACCAAGGATCAAACTGGCAATCTCCTGATAATAGGACCAACTCTTAGAGAGTGCCACTTGGAACTGTGCACTAGATACAGTTAAAGCAACAGCGTTACTAATGTTACTACACTGTAATGAACACCAGTTATTTTCACAATAGTGTACTTATAAATAGTGATCACTTTACAATGTTTACAGTGTTAATTTACAGAGCGTCACAGTTTTAAACAGCATGGTATTTTGAATTCTGGAAAAATGTTTACATTACAGGTATATTAGACTGTAGCTTACGAGATTACCTAAAACCTGTTCCAGCATAACATAAGGATATACATTTTCAAAGAATTAATGCTATTAAATGTAACATTGCTGTCAACAAAAACATTGCTTTCACATAGTGTCAAAATACTGTTTTCCCTAGTTACAAAATACAATTTAATATATCATTACTGTAAATACACATTACACTATTATTGCTGTGAATATTTATTATAGTAACCATCTGGTAACTTTTTATGTTTTTATTTTTTTGTTACTACTACTAGAACTACCACCACCACCACCACCACTACCACTATTACTACTAACAACTGATACAACAACACAGTTGCATGAAACAAAACTAGTACATATATCCAAAAAATCCTTTCACAATTCACAAATTAATTTCACAGTTTTTTTCCCCCACTGTAATAATTTGTCCTCATTCTCCACTTTCCCTAAGGGCTCCCTACTTTGACTCAGTCCAGTCCATCTGGTCAGTTTGTTCAGAAACACCCTAGAGAATAATTCAGATTTTCTTGCTAGTCTGTATGAACATTTACAATGGTCTGAAATGAGGAAGCAGGAGACAAAAGCCTGCATTTTAAAGCATTTAATGTCGATTGACCATGGAGGAGATTCCATACCAGTAATAAAGCATGCTCATTGCAGCAGCATCAGCATTAAGAAAGAACTGTTTGGTAGTTAAGAGACAGAAGTATTTAAATTAAATTAAACTGAACAAAAATCTGTTCATGGGGAAATGTTTAAGTGCAAAATAATGAACAAAGAGGAGTGGATGAAATGGATATTAATGGACAATAGATCAGCTCTTTTAAATTTAATATTCTTTGCACCAGCAGTTTAGCTTGTTTGACTTTTGGACAATATTGACTAATGGGGCTTGTAGGTCAGGACTTCTCGTCAACTTCTAATTACAGTAAGGCATCTAAAATGGAATTCGCACATCTCCAATGACCTTTGAAATGTCAGAGAGGCAATTTGTGATGGCTGCAGGGAATGGTAAAACAGGAATAAATGACTTAGCAAAAGATTTGCATTCAGAGAGTCACAGAGCGAGCCGTTTGCTCTCACTCTACTTACCTTCCCTTCAAGGATTATAATCCATAAGCAGTGTGTCCTAGAATAACATGCATCATGTTGCAAATGAACCATGTAAACTGCCTGTATGTGGATCCACCCTTTAATTTTTCACTCTCATTTCTACACTATATACATTTATATATTTTTTCTGAAATATTTTACAGTATTAACTGAATGACAGTAATAAATCAGCAGTTCACATGGTTAAATGGAGTAAAGTGGTCCCTGGTTTACAGGGTATTTTTTTTTGTTATTTTTAGGTTGCTGTGCTTCAGCTGTGTAAACATTTATGTGACTTAATAGTATTAGTAGTAATAATAATGATAAAAATGTAATATATAGTAATATAAAATACATATAATATAATCTCAAGCAGATTTCACATAAAGAACTCTTAGTATCAATTAATCAATTAATTTAATATGTAGTTTTTTAGGCAATAGTGTTCCTATAGCAGACTTTCTGACTATGTGTAAAGCAAGACAAGTGCAGATGCCATAGACTTACCATCGCTGCACAGTGGCCCTCCGAACGAGGTCATGCTGCAGTCACAGCTGAAGCCCTCCCATTGCTGCAGGCACACACCCTGATTCGCACAAGAGTCCTCCTGACAAGTGGTGCTGGGGCCTAAAGAGAAAGGGGGAGCGAGAGAGAGAGAAAGAGAGTAATGCTCAGATGCTAGATCTTATTTCTGTCTACTCTGAGTACTAGCTCAGTGTTTTTATCTGGATTCGGCTAATTTGGGCTTATTTTCATAGCACCATCTGTGCCAAGGTCAGGGCTCCAAAACGGTCCGAGGAAAACAAAGAACAAGACGACATGTAACTGTATCAGGAGTAATCCCTAAATATTTTTAGCTGTTCAGAAACGTATCTTTTTTTTCAACCTGTGTAGCTCAGTTGTTTATGCTTATATGCTTAAATGTTTATGTTTGTTTTACAATCGTTTATATACCGGCATCAAATCTTATATGTTTTTATGCATCGTTATGCAATGTCTACAGAAGTTCAGGGGTTCAATCCAACCATATATTCATATTAAGTATTCATACTAAATGGTCATTTAATTACATGCATTTGTAAAAGGATTGGTATGGTTTTAGGTTTAAAACCATTAAAAAAAAGGTTAAATGTAGTTTATAGAAACTTGAAAGTGTTCAAATCACTGAAAAACATTTATCTGTAGAATTTGATTTTGTAAAGTCACGCAGCGCAACCACAACAATGAACTTTGAATTGCAACAACAATTAAGACCCCAAGTGACCTTTATTGTGCTGTGCCTAGGAAAGTAGCTCCTTATGAAAAATACTGTGTTTATGATTATGCCGTCAGGTGGTACGACCCCAGGAAAACCATGAAAATGTGTTTTTTTTTGTACAGGAAACATTTTGTACAGGGTACATTGGGATATTTTCCCAGTGTCCCCAGCATACATTTTTTTGTATAAAACTTAAACTCATCTGGCCTGTATATAGTGTTTGTCTGTATCTATTGTTAAGGGTGTGTATTTACTGTTTAAACTGGTTATTCTGTATATTGTTTGGTTTACTGTTTAGTGTCATTTCTTATTATTATAGTTTTTTTTTACCTGTTTACATTTTATAACACATTGTATTCTTTTTAAATATTTTTTACTTCTAAATTCCTTTAACTTTATATA
>JBBPDA010096933.1:1334-11569 GCA_037974385.1 Arnoldichthys spilopterus
ACTTGTCTTCAATAAGCAATTCATTGGTTGTTATTGAAAAGTTCTTTGCAATGCACCTCCAAAGACTAGCACTTACAGTAGATTCAGGCCCAGATCATGGTCTTGACACACTGACCTGAATTTCCCACTACGTGTTTGGAGCACTTCTTCTAACCTCAAGCCCCTACACTAGTAACACACAGCTTCCCCACCACACACTTTGTACAATCTCCACTCAACCGCAGTGTGAGAAGCCCTTGGGACTAAGCACAGCTGCTGCTACATACACGCTTGACTTTAACATTGAGCTCACTTTATAACCATCACTATCCCTGGTCTACAGTCTTTCCCCCTCACCCATTCATAGCTGCTTTTCCCACACTCACTGTTGCAATAGTTCTTCACCTTGAAGAACCACTGAATTCTATGCCTTCTGCAGTGGTCAGGGGCAGATTCAGTGATATGGTTATACTGACTATAGGGTACAAATAAACTCGCCTTGAGACAGTCTTGAAATATAGAGTACACACATGCAACATTACATCGTTTCACACTTGAGCAAGTCATCAGATCCTCCTCAGTCTATTAACCTCTCTGCCTACCAAGGCTGTACAACACAGAGTATTGGTGGACTGAGACAAGAGCTTTAGGCATCGTATACTGTGCAGATATGTTGGGATATGCTAAAAAAAGAAAATGGTGTAATCATAGACACAGTGAAGACACCATGATTCTCATTCCAGAAAAAGCAGAAGCAGATAGCAGTCCTACCGCTGTCCATTTTTTCAGGGTGGACCGGGTGATGTGCAATGCATTTAAATGCAAGAGAGAAATCTGTCCTCTCAGGCTTCAGACCTGTGCTACTTCTGACTCAATGCTTTTGATCAACTGCACAGCACCGTAATTTGATGGTGACTTTTTTGTCATACTCAGTCACACACAAAGTGCGCCACAACAAAATGTGACCTCTGCTTTTAACCCATCACGATGGGCAGCACCTGGGAAGCAGTGTAGCAGGATGGTGCCTTGCTCAAGGGTACCTCAGTGATACCAGGGCTGGGACTTGAACCTGTGACCTTCGGTTCACAAGAGCACTACTGGTGATGACAAAATCCAGGGCCGGAATATGGATTTAAGGTTCAGGTTTGAAGACCTCTGCTCTAAACTATACCAGTTAATGAAGATAGAAAATGTAATAGGAGTTTTAGTCACAAATTAAAATGCAAAGACCAATGTTCGCAGTGTTTGTAGCCTAACCCCTGGAAAAACCAACGGAAATGTCATAAAAACATTTCACATAAAATATATGCCGTAAAACACTGTAAATGTGCAAATCATGATTAAATACTGTAAATGTATTAGATGGTGAGACGCTGAGGTTGCAGCGAGAATGTGAACATGTCATCAGCGATATCATCAGTATGGCAAATTCTTATCATAGGTGTAAGGGTTCGGTCTTGTCTGGGTCCGTTTTTGTTTTGGTTTAGCCATGTGCTTATTGTCCTCGTGTTCGTTCTTTTCTAGCCCTGCCTTTGTCCTGCCCCTTGTTTCTGGTTTACCTGTCCCTTGTTCTAGTCTCCGCCCATCTCAGGTGTTTTGTGTTTCATTAGAGTATTTAGGTTCCTGTGTTTGGTTTAGTCTTGGTCTAGTCTTTTGGTTTCAGTACATTCCACATGACTGTTTCATGTAATGTTTTCATGCCTTGTTTAGTTGTTATCTAAAGGTTCAGTATATGTTAATCAAAACTTTAAGTCTATCCAGCTCTTGCTTACTTCCAATACCAACATTCATTACAATAGGGAGGAATAGTGCGGATATATCACGGATGATCCAGTATGGCACAGCCCTACAAGCAGATAAACAAGTGTCACTGCTTCACATTTATACAATATTGTATTTGAAAGTGTTTCATGAGGTTACTGGTGTTAGTAAAATGAGTCCACACTTTTAAATGTTTTGTTCTGTAAATCATGTCCGGAGAGTACAGAACGATGCTCTGCATTCTAAATGGTTAAGGTTAGGGTTGTGGTGGGATTAGGGCTAGCCAATCAGATGCCTATGAATGCTTTCATAACATTGAACAAAACGTCTCTCTCGTCTCTCCCACTGATCCAGTCTAGCACCAACCACTTGAAAATGCCAACTATGTTAGAATGAATTAACATTACACAAATACTGATAGCAGCACTGTTTGTCCAGGAGCATATCTATACTATAGTAGTAATTTAGTACAGATGTTTAACCCATCCCTAATTGGGACATCTCTCTGATGAAGTGACATCAAGTCTTCAGGGGAACGAAGTTCAGGAGCTGGTAAATTGTGTTTTCACTTAACGCTGATAACTTGATTTGATTTCTTCATCCTTGACAGGATCCATCAAGCATGACATGTGTACACATCACACAAACTACAGACAGAGACAGCCTTGATAACAGGGAGTGGGGCAGTCTCTTTTTCAGTAAACTCTATCACATTACATTTCACTGCAGCACAGGTTCAGTGTGATGGGGGCTGTAATTTATTTATTTATTTATTTAGCACATAAATATGTAATTGAAACTATAGAGGATAAACTATAATGTCTTCATTTAATAATAATAATAAAAATTTAACTAGCATGAACATTTTTCAACAATCTCAACAAGAACTAAAACCTCTAAGATAAACCCAGAGCTGATAATGTCAGCGAGGACAAAAGCAGTGGAGCAGTCTCTGGTCCTCTCAGCACATTGCAACCTCATTCATAATCCATGATGCTGAAAAAAGAGAGCTTGCATTCCTCCCAAAGTTACACCTGGAAAGAGACTGTCTTGCAAACCTCTTGCAAGTTTTTTCTCCTTCTTAAATTTTTGGTTGAGTGGTGGAATCTAAACAATCTCTTGTAATTTGATTACTGTACTGATACTGATCTGAACAGTCACATGTATTGATTACTGAATGTAGAGAATGTAGTTGTCCATCCTGGGTAACTGTAGAAGCCAGCACTTGGATTTTGAAAGGAATATAATCATCCTTTTGAAAAAGACTTAATTTGCTGATCTCCCAATTTAACTATACTTCTAGCTGTAAAGTAATTTTAAATATTTAACATGACCATGATTCATGAATTTAGCTACAAGCCTGCACAAAAGGATTCTTGTAGACCTAGAGAAATCAGTGGGTAGAACTGCACAGTTTGTGAATGTAGTACAAAATTGCCTTAAAATCCCAAGATTTCACTGATTTGATATTATTGGGCATATTGTTGCTGTGCAGAGGAAACCACTTCTCCATTATTCTAATCCTTTTTGCTGTGTGAAACGTATAACAATAGAAATGCTTCAAAATGTTCTTCCATTACCTTATATTATAAGTAAGAAACAATTTTGCCTTCTCCTAAAAAAATACTATTTTGGAGTTTTTCCTGGGCAGCAACAATATGCTCTCACTTCAGTGATAGGTGATATGCCAATAATAATGAATAATAATAAAAATTATTATAAGCAACAACAATATTATTATTATTATTATTATTATTATTAGTAGTAGTAGTAGTAATAGTAATAGTAGGAGTAGTAGTTATAGTAGTAGTAGTAGTAGTAATAGTAGTAGTAGTAATAGTAGTAGTAGTAGTAGTAATAGTAGTAATAATAGGAGTAGTAGGAGTAGTGGTAGTAGTAGTAGTGGTAGGAGTAATAGTAAGAGGGGTAGTAGTAGTAGTAATTGGAGTAGTAGTAGTAGGAGAAGTAGTAGTAGTAGTAGGAGGAGGAGGAGTAGTAGTAGTAGTATTAATAGTAGGAGTAGTAGTAATAGTAGGAGTAGTAGTAGTAGTAATAGTAGTAGTAATAGTAGTGGTATTAATAGTAATAGTAGGAGTAGTATTAATAATAATAATAGTAGTAGTAATAGTAGGAGTAGTAGTATTACCCCTGATTTTTATTTAACATTTCACAATAGTGCACTGCTCTAAATCCAATAACACTCTGTTACTGATGAAACATACAGTTTGTCAGTGTTTTTTAAGCTGTATGAGCACTATGCTCTGGATATTGAAACACACTGAAGTTATTTATCACAATAATGATAAATATCTGTCTCACTCGCCCATTTTCATTCAGTGCCAGCTATATTCCATACTTTTGTCACAGTTTGGTTTTGCTATATGTTCTTCTACCCTCACCCCATCCTCATTTCATGAATCCATCATTTTCTTTTTGTTTTGCTTTAGTTGCGCCGATGGACTGTTGCCCCTAGAGAGAAGCCCTTGGGTTTGGGATAGGGGGGTACAGTCATTCACAGAGCAGAGGGCAAAGGGACAGAGTGGCCAGCGGAACATGGGGCAAGTTGCTTGTAAGTCTATATCTCCATTTATACACTTTTTCTTATGATTGCGTTCTATTTTACTCCCCCTTCACCTTAGTGCATTAGATTTTATTGCCAAATTTCACACTGAATCTCAGACAAACGCAGAGCTGCACACTTATGTGATAAATAATTTCGCCAATGTTTTACTGTTCCACTTGTTCTAAAAAATATGTGCTTTTTCAAGATGAAATGATTAAACAGAAGTGAAACATCTTCATTCTATCAAAGACTTCAGCATGTCTCTTTAGTCCCACGTCTGCATAATGCTGAAGTATTTTTTCCCCAGCCAGGCATTTCCTCTCCCCGCATATTTGTTCAGTGATGTGAAACAGAGAGAAGAGCCTGTTTGATGGTACTCCCCAGGAATCTTTTGTGGGAAAACTCAGGAACCCCTTGTGGGATTTCATAGCCGTGCACGTCTTTCATCAGAGATGTCACAGTCACTTTTACGGCACACCAGATCAATGGAGGAGAATCCCTCTAATTTTATTTGACTGTGTACCCACTTTGGAGCTCACTGGTTATGGTGTGTATACTAGGGATTGGCATTTCAAGCACAAATACTACTGGATACACACTGGGAACTATTCAGTCATTCTTTGAAGATCACACCCTCTGCTGCCACCCCCACCTCTCCACGCACAAATACTAAAAAAAGTGAGAGAGAATCAGATTTTCTCAACTCAAACAATTATGTGATAGAACATCACCATACATTTACCTTTCCAATTCACTAAGCAGTCCCAAACTGGAATGGAGTGTAATGATCAGTTTTGGGTCATGCATGTCTAAACCAAGGTTGTGATGATCCATTTCAGTGCAGTGTATTGAATTCCTGTGAAATATAGCTATTATACATGCAATATTGGGGTTAGCACACTGACTGAAATTCTTGAACAAGCATCAGCACTCTGAAGTCCAGAGCACACAGGCTGGATGAACACAAACATACTAAAGTCTGCAAATGTCTTAACATTTCCAAAAAAACTGACAAATGAAATGAAGTTGGAGAGAGCATCCAATAGTTAAACACAGGTCTAGGACACCAAGCTAACATTAGTCTGGTTGGTGTACACTGGCCTTGATGCTGGTAGTTAGCTTTGCACTGTTGCAGACTTAAGAACTAACACACCAGATTAAATCTTACAAAACAGTATTTATTACAAAAAAACCTTATTTGTACTATGAGCCCTTTGTAATTCCAGACTTTCCCAGTGGGAGTTACAAGTTGGAGACCTGTTTATGTAGAACCTCCTTTGACATGAATAAAGCTGAGTGTTTCAGAAGCAATTCCTTAGGTATTGCTTGTTATTGTAATTCACATTAAGGGACTTATTGCCTGCATGCATGTGTATGCATGAATATGGGTGTGTTTCTAATCCAAACAGGTACTTTGGGCAACAATCTGATCATTTTTGATACCTTAAAATTTGCAGCGATGCTACATTTCCATGAACTCACATATGCAAACAAATTAGAATGCGAATATTTTATTGTTAAAGGTCAAATACAGCAGTGTAGTCATAAGCAAAAGCAGCTTCTCAGTAAAAACTGTGCACACAGTAAAAAGTAAAATAAATTTAGGAATGACATATTGATTTTTATGTCACATCGATACATCAGATTCTGCTGTTTAGGTTGGTGCAACGATACAGATTTCATTGTTATACTCTTAGTTTCTACTTGTGTTTATGTTTCTGTATGAACACTACATTTGTCTATTTAAAATAAAGCCTTTAATTTTAAACACGTCTCATAACACCAACTTTTAGCCATTAAAACAATGTCCTGTCACGTTAAGTTACATGAGGAGTAAGAGACGTCATTTTGTCTTTAGGGGAGCTAAGTTCTGAAGCTGGTGATTTGCTTTGTATATTTAACTCTGATAACTTGATTTGATTTTTACAATGTTGACAGGGCCCATCAAGCATAACATGTCCCAGAAACTGAACAGGGATAACCTTGATTACAGGGAGTGTGTCACTTTTCATGAAATGTTCCACCCCATTACATTTGACTCAGTCACAGGTTCAGTGTGATAGGATTCTGTCTTTTTTGTGTAGCTACTGTTCACACAGTGTCAGTTTAATGATGAATTGACCAATATACTTGTCTCATAGGCCAAAATAAGAGGTTTGGACCTAAATTTATAGGAAATAATTCACACTGACTTTACTGGTCAAGAAAGTTAAAATGACATTTTCCCCAAATCCCTATCTTGTACTTCAAAGTACAAGGACTACTTTTTAATTACAATATGTAATTAAAGCCAAACTCTTGTGGACACCTCATATTAGCATTATATCAAGTTTTATAAATTTGGTAGTTATCATGCCAAGTGATGTTGCCAGGTCTACAATTCTGGAGGAACATTCTGGTAGATCAGACTTTGCTAATAAAAGGTGATAAATGAGAAAGTTCCTTGAGCTTAAAAAATGAATTGCTTTAAAAAAGGAGTAAAAATTGAGTGTCTCACTCCAAATATTCAAAATGCCATACATGTGATCATGCATGTAATCGTAGTTTGGAAACCGAGCCCTATAATACTAAAACTCTGATTTACTCTTGCTAAAGCTGTTCAGATGTAAGGATTTTGTATCTGAAACTGTTGACATATATGCATGTCCTGGTGTCCCATGTACCCACACACACAAGAACACACACACACTCAAAGGTCAGCAGCCTAGCGTGGGTTCTGAACTCCCAGTCGGCCAGCTGGTCTGTTCTTTCATGGCTGCAGGTTGAGATGATTGATGTTCACCCATTCTCCAGAGTGGGAGCACTGTGTGTGAGTGTGTGAGGGCGGTCAGAATTCAAGAACATTGTCGGTGTTAATTTTTTATAAGCAGACTGACTCACCAAACCTGCTGTCAAGTTCAAACAGAGATGCCTGTTAATGTATCCTGCAGTGATCTTTGCAGAACTTTTTGATGACTAAGTTAGGTGCGAGTTAGGGCTGCCCAGTATGGACTATGATTATATAAAAATAGTAATTATTAACCAATGTAATATATATATTTAAAAAATGTCTCAGTGGGACATGGTTCAAATATGGACTTGCATTATTTTGAATGTACGTCTTGTAACCCTGACGTATTGAAAATCTGGTCTGGTGTGTATGAGACTCAGGAGGATCTACTTAAAATGCATAAACTGGAAGGTTGCATTAAGGCCCCTTAGACATAAAGAGCTTGGGGAGATACTTGTTTTAAAAAGCTAAAAATTCCCATAACTGATAGTGGGGTTGAAGGTGGGGGTGTGTTTCTACTGATTTTTTTTCCCAATCATTTTTTTCATAGATAAGTCTTGCTATGTTTTTTGTTCATCATGATGGTGCTGTATTAATAT
Organism: Arnoldichthys spilopterus; assembly: GCA_037974385.1. Classification (NCBI taxonomy): domain Eukaryota; kingdom Metazoa; phylum Chordata; class Actinopteri; order Characiformes; family Lepidarchidae; genus Arnoldichthys; species Arnoldichthys spilopterus. The sequence continues at coordinate 9,007 of JBBPDA010096933.1, forward strand.
TGTTGTAATTCAGGGGTGATGGTCAGGTTCCATTATTTATCCTGGACTACTCATTTCTAGGCTTAATCTCTGACATTTGGGAGTATTTGTATAATTTCACTGAAAGAATCAAGAGGATTTACTGAATGAAAACCCTGTTACTGCTTGTTTTATCTCCTTCAGTCAGGAGAGGTGTAAATGATGATTTGATCTGATACGATTATTTTATCCAGCAATCCCATTCATTTTCGATGCCTTAAAATTTGCACTGATGTGATTCGGTTCGATGCGATTTGGTTGATTCTGTTCATCAGTGGGTCTGCAGTTAATACAAAATATGATGTAAATTAAACTTGTAATGCAGCCGTGTAATCATAAGCAAAAGCAGCTTCTCAGTACAAAACAGTAAATAATTTTTTATGGGTCAGATTGTGCATTTTGGTTGCTGCATCAATACAGATCAGATAGAGATAATTGTTACAGCTCTTATATATATTTTTATACATTAGGGCTGCACATTGTATCATCTGTACATTGTTTTCACAATGTCGATATTAATACTGATATCACAGAAGGTTGCAAATGAGCCTCTAACCAGTGACAGAACTTAGAATGTCCATCTGAGGGGGCGGGGCTTAACTGCTGTAGGTTAAAAATGGAGATGATTTTGATTTTGTGACATCACACAATGCTATTATTTATAACAGGCAAAAGCCTGTTTTTAAGCTTAGTTTATATAATATCCATTTTTATTATCATTTTGCCCATATTCGTGTCCATTATTATTTCTTGGCCACAGTTTAAATGCTGCAGTCAGTATTACTGTATAGAATATTTTCAGCTGTGGTGTAAGCTCTGGGTTTTTAGGAGGCTGAGAATGAGAACTGGCCCACTCTGTACTGATTTCTGATTTCTCATAATCCACCTCCTGTGGGTGTCAGAGTATTAGCCAAAGAGCTGATCTCTGCGCTTTCTTTCCCAGCATCTCGGATGTGAATGGCATTTAATTTCTTCTCTCCGTTCTGCTGGTGTCACAATTGTGCATTTTTTCCTGCATCACATTTACCACATTTTGCATCCAGAATAAATCCCCTATTGTTCTTGTGCTGCTGATGTAACTCATTTACCGCAGCATAGCTAAATTACAACAGTGGCTACTTTTAGTGCAATGTAAAATGTAACATAGCTCCTACTGATAAAATCAGATTAGCATCATGCTTTTACTTCTAAATGCCCACATTTTCTAACCAACATTTGGTTAAGTATTAGCATTCAGTACAGGATTTTTTGCAGTGGATGCACAGCAGCAGTGACTGCCTTCTTCGTCTTTCTTCATATTTGAGAGTCAGTGTGAGAGATGTGAGAGGTGGGTTTGCTGTCTGGAAGCAGACCGACAGCTTTTACATATAAAATTGATGTAATTGTCATTAGAGTAGCATGAATGAAGAGGGTCAGTTGTCCTGTTGAACTGGGCCACAGTTATTATGATGGTGCTGAAAGAATGATTTTGTTGGTTGCATATGGACAAGTAAACATGAGCAGAATACATAAAAAATTAACAAGGAAGGAAGGAGAAAGGGGTAAGGCAGGAGGGAGTCAAGGCACACAGCCAGAAAATTTCATTGTGTGCCTGCTGATTACTCTCTCTCTCTCTCACTCACATTGCATTTAGCCTTGATCTATTTTTATATCCAGTCGTCAAAATATTTGAAATTTGATTTTGATACTGATGGTAACGGAAATATTGCAATATTCAATACCAGATAATACTGTAACAAAAATCTTAAGACACTCATCACCTTCTAAAAAGCACGTTTTAAATGGAGTGAGAAAAAACTTTTACATCTTGTCTGGATTTTTTTCACTGAAAAACTCAAATGCAGATAAAAATAGTGTTAACATGGAAATACCTTAGTTAAATAAATTATTAAAAGTATGATTTAATCACAAATACTGTTCAGCTCTAGTTCAGTGTTGGTGGGAAACAGAACAATTTTTCACAATATTAGCCATCATTATACTTGCATACCAGAGATTAACCACATACAGATGAGCCTGCACAGACATGTATCCAGTCACTAAATTATTGTGTTGTGATCTGATCACATACTTATGTTCTTTGGATGTTTTATTTATCAAATTTGCATCATAAATACAGTCTTTAAGAAAAACTGGAAACCCCTGGCCAAATTATAGGGGTGGGAACAAAGTCGAAATGATAAAAATCACAATATTTAGGCCATGACATTATATTATTGCAAACTTGAAATTAATTTCCACAGTGATCCAAAATAATAATGATGTATTTCTCTATCAAAATAAAAATCAATTAAAAAATATAAATAATAATATGTTATAATAAGTATTTTTATCACCTCAGTAGGTTTACATCCTCTACAGAGAACACACTCCTGCACATTTAATGCACAATTACTTTTTCTTTGTTGAATATGACTTGAATATAATTAAGTGCACACAATGCACTTTATGTTGTTAGTTGTGTAGTTTTTGTGGTCCTGTGTTTCATGTAGCACCGTGGTCCTGGAGGAACGTTGTTTTGTTTCACTGTGTACTGTGTGAACTG